>RJWM01006661.1:0-83061 GCA_004363535.1 Dasyprocta punctata
TATCACCTGAGAGTGGATGTCTCTTTTTAGAAGCAAAAAGCCTTGGTCCATGATAAAGTGTTGACACTGGAGCCAGACTGGCTGGGTACTAATTCTTTGACTTTGGGAAAAAGTTTTAATCTCTCAACTTCCTTTTAAGTCAACTAAGAATAAAAATAACAACATTTATTTGCAGAGTTATTTTGAAGATTAAATGTTAATACAATGTCTTGGCACATGGTGAATACTCTGCAAGCACTGATAAATAAAAACAGGAAGTTAGATAGACCATATCCAGAATATAATAAAGAACAGAGAGCAAGAACTAGTGTGTCTTGAGTTGGGTGTCATACCGCTTTGTAAAGTTTATTTTAGAATTTCACAGAGGTTTTTATTTTTCCTGTGACGAAAACATTCTGGAATTACATTCTGGAGTGATTCAGATTTCCTAGTGGACATTCACATAGGCAGGGAAAAATATATTTAAAATGATCTGAAGCTGCATATCATTCCGTTTTACATGTAACTAGGTGTGGTGGAGTTTTATTGAGCCAGCTATATCAGGGTTTTATTATATACATTAGATTTCCAAGAGTGCACTTGCCTTGTAGACTGAAAAATAATTGTCCTTTAGCTTGTTCAGAATGTTACTAAGAACTAGTTACTACTTCAGGATGTCATGGTTCAAACACCATTTCTAGCATTTATGTCCAAGGTAATGGTCTCGGTCAGTATGCAACGCTTGTTGTGACCATCCTTATTGTACAAGCATCTGAAGACTTAGCATTTCTCCTAGTGAAACGCTGGCCGAACACTGATATATTGAGATGAATATGCTGTTGGAGTGATTGTCTTGCCTTTTATTTAATGAGTGCATGTTGTTGGATCTTAAGACTTTATCAGTCTATATCAGTGGCTGGATAGGCTACTTTGTCAATGAATGTTACTTTACAGCAAATATCTGTTAGCGGCAGACTTGGAACTGGAATGGGTGGGATTGCCAGTAGAAGCAGAGGCCCCGGAGCAGGTGTCAGTCAGAGGTGAAGCACCTTGGTAGTTGTTAGTGATTGTCTACTGGCTGCTTTCTACCAGGGCGGAAATCTTCAGGTGGGAACAGACATCACTTGAGGCATTAAGTAGAGTGGAGCCTCAGCTTGCCAAGTTCCGATATGTTGAGGCTGTGTATGTTTCCCTTTAAATGTTTACAGACAAGGTAGAAGTTTATGTCAGTCTGATGGAGAGCATTCACCATACCTGAACCAGCAGCCTACACTTATATCTGAGTCCATTCGTATCCTCGCACTTCAGGAGTGGAGCTCAGCAGCTCACATCAGAGTGTTTTTTCCTGGAATCCTTCTTCTTGTACATGACAGTGACATTATTAGACGAACAGACAAAAATTGTGACATGTGTTTGCAATTAGAACTATATTTTATGTTACTGTCTTCATTTAAAAATTACTCTTCCACAGGTTTGATACATCATTACTCATAATTTGTTTTTCCAGATTGGAAACTCTTTGTGGAAATGTAACCACTTTTGAGTATCATTGCTGTCCCATTGTCTAAAACAGTACCTGACCTGGAATAAGAACAGGGTGTGTCTTTGATGAATGAAGGAAGCCCGATGCGTGTGGCTGGTGGCCTGGAAAAGTAAACTAAGCTGAAGCCACACATTCTAGGTTCCTCGTCCAGATCCACTGTTTCACTGAGTTTTCAACTTGGGTGACTGATTTAAAAATCTTGGTTTCATTACTCCCCCAAAATGAGCTTAATAACTCATGCGCAGGTTACATATAGCATTGTTAAAAAGAGAGGAGACAGATAAAACTACTTGTGATCTAAATTCAAGATTTAACAGTTCCTCCAGGGACTGGGAGTAGAGCACTTTTCTCTCAGGTATGAGGTCCTGGGGCTGATTCTCAGCACTGTATAAATAAATAAGTAAATAAACATCAACGTGTGTAAAATCAGATTGGCCTCATTCAGAGACAGGTGATGTGCTCATCTGGGCTCTCGCGGTTTGGATAGTGCATCCTCCAAGTTCACATCTACCTGGCACCCCAGAGTGTCCCCATATTGAGAAGTGCAGCTTTTATAGATGCAGTTAGTTAAGATACAGTCATGCTGCATTTGATTGGCCCTAATCCCATGACCGGATCCTTGTAGATGCAGGTAGACACGGAGCAGATGCCTTGTGAGGATGGAGGTGGAGAAGGGTGCGATACAGCTACCAGCCACAGCAAGCCAGGGGCCGCCAGGAGCCACTAGAAGCAGGGAAGAGGCCAGGAGGGACTCACTCCTAGAGTCTGAAGAGAGAACAAGGCTCTGCTGATAACCTAAGTTTGAACTTGTAGCTTCTAGAACTGTGAGGGAATAAATTAATGACCTCAGGAAATGCATGCAAGTGGTAAATGCTCAGAGGTGAAATAATGCTTTCACTCAGGGTAAAACATGCCTGGTGTCCTGGCGTGAATACCCCTGGCCAGACCTTCTTTATGCAAAGGGAAGCAGCTGGAGTGAGGCTGAAAGCAGTGACTTTCGAGATAGGCGTGGGTGTTGTCTCCGTCAGCACTCTGGGAGGCCGGACATGCTCCGTCTCACCTGCAAACGCCAGCTCAGCAGCGCTGCCTCTAGTGCCTTTGTTGCTTTGAAAATTAAATGAAGCGATATATGTACCTTGACTCTGTGTGTCCATGAAGTTTGTATGAGTGTCTTCTAAAGGTGACTGATTATTAGTATAAACTAGGACTATAAACCATAGTCCACATTTGGATGGTTCTACTTTATGAGACTATGAGTGAGAAATTTAAAACAAAAGGTAGGATTTTTCATTTGCTTTAAAGCTCTCTATCACCTCTTTGTTAGAGCATCGAATTTGCCTTTGTCATGATGACAATAACTAGAAATTGGTCAAGAACCTGACTATAACTGAAACTTGGTCAATGAACCTCACTTGACTGGCCTGCCTTCTCATACTAGAGGTCTTTCTTATTTTTTTTTTTAATTAAGTGCAACTATTTGATAGTTCTTATTCAGAGTGCAGAAATGGAAAGTTATGAGGCCCTTCGGCCCTAGAATTGGTTTATAGACTTATATATGCTTCAACAGAGAGGTGAGGTTTTAGATGTCAGCTATCATAGGTAGGTTCCAGACTGGTTCTTTGCCAGCGTGTGCAGTTGAGAGACAGATTCACCAGACTCTTCCCACATTATCATCACCCTCTCTCAGGTCAGGCTAGGCTCTCCTATGGCCAGTCAAGGAAGGATTCTTCAGTGGGTTTAAAGTCTCAAATAACTTTCTAGATGAATTATCAACAACAAAAAGATATTACGAGAAACATTCAGGGAGAAGTTCAAGGTCGAAGGTAAATTTCACAAAGGGTTTCAGTATTTAAACAGATCAGAAAATTCCATATTCAATACAGTTCTGTATTTAACTGTACTTCTCAGGTGCTTTCTAATATAGGTTCTTAGATTAATTGAATAAAATGATTAAAAAATCTGAAAATTTAGGTTTAAACTTTTAATCATTTTTCTAATAGTTCATTATTAAAGTTTTCAAAATAGTATTAAAGTGCCTCCTCACATCAAAATCGTTTACCTGTTCCTTGGTTCCATAGTGTGGGGTACGTTAATTGCATCTACATACATTTTTCACTCTGCAATACAGGGTTATAATTTTGCTTTAAACAGTGATATGTATTTTAAACATTTTAAGAAGAAAATCATCTTTTAAAATTAATTTTATTTATTTAATGAAAAAAATTTTAGTGTCCCTGGGCATTGAGTCCAGGGTCTTGGCACTGAGTTCCATCCCCAGCCCTCTTTGTAAACTTTGTTTGGAAACAGGTTCTCTTTAAGCAGCTAAGTTGTTCAGGCTGGTCTTGCTGGCTGAGCCTTCCAAAGGAAAATCATCTTTTTATAAAAATTTACCCACATATTTACCACTTTTGTTGCTTGTAATTCATTGCTGCGAATCCAAGTTTCATTTTCCTGCAGGCTGAACAATTTCCTTTAACTGTTGCTGATTTACTGATCTTCCAGAGAAAGACTTTCTTTCTTTTCCTCTGTTTGAAAATGTTTCTGAAAAACTCTGAAGGACAGTTTTCCTGGATATAGAATTCTGGGGTGACATATTTATTTCCCTTTGACCCCTTAAATGTATCTGTCCATTTCTTGTCCTCGTCGGCAAAGCCTGCTGAAGTTCATTGCTCATCTGTGGGGAAGATCTTGTTTTGCTCTACTGACTTTCAAACTTCTTTCTTCGGTTTTTAGCAATTAGACTATGAAGAATCTAGACACTATTTTTTAATTAACTTGAAATGAAGCTTCCACTGAGTGGCTTCAATATATAAATTCATGTCTTTTACCAAAATATTTAACAAATGCTTTCTGTCTCTCATCTTTCCTTTTGAAATTTCAGTACTATGTACTCTTGACATTTATATTCTCTCTCTTTAGGTTAACCTAAATAATTTCATTCGACTTTAATGCTCTAATCATATACAAATAAATTGGCTTTCTCAAGGTTTAGCAGTCACTATATATTTTGTATAGCTTTTCATAAAAATGACTGCTGATCAAATATCGAACAAAAGTGCTTGTCTGACCTCTGTGTATACCTGCCATGGCTATGGTATCTGATTAGCTGAATTACTCCTTTACTTATTAGTGATATACATGTCTTCAGGGATCTATTGAGTATTTTCAGTCAAACGGCTTTGTCCAGTTATAATGATCAAGCTTCCACTGCCAGGTAGATGCCCCGTCGTTACTGTAGCTCTTGGCAGTGCCTTCTGAGTGAAATTTTATTTCTGTGCCAGCATCGTTAAACTCTTCCATCTATGTGCCATATAAGGACTTGGCTGCTTTTCTAGTATAAAAAACACAGCACAGTGCTAAGGAGTCTCACACTGTTAGGAAATCTGTGCTTCAATAAATTACCACAACCCAGGCCTGCTTCGAACATTTGTATTGCCTCACAGCTGTATTTAGAACAGGCTATAAGACCTTTCTGTCCTGAGCAAGACTGAAGACTCATTCTTACCAGCACATTGGCAAATACACTGGAAGCCAGCCACTTGGAGGATCCTAAATTGAACAATCAGGCCTGCAGGCTTGGTAAAATCCAGACACTGACCTTTTAGAGTCCCTCTCTCTCTCTCTCCTTCCTCCTCCTCCTTTCTGTCTCTCTATCCCACTCCATCTTCTTCCCTCCCTTCCTTCCTTCTTTTCTCTGTTTCTCTTTCTTCTTTGTTTCTCTCTGAAAATAGAACAGCGACTGCTTACTATTGATTGTAATGTCTATCAACATTTGAAATTTAGCAATTGAGCATGAAACTTGTTTTACTGTGCACATTTGCTTTTGTTGAATTAAGTCCAGGTCTCTTCATTTCCCAGGGCATAAAATCTTGGTTAAATTCCATGGGAATGGATTGTGTTCTGGATATATAAACATTCAGCCAAATACTTGTAGAATTCAGAAAGAGCATACATTCTTAACAGTGGCTCACTTCAGACATATGCTAGTTGATTAAACCTCGTCTTCAAGGAGCTATCATGTATTGATAGTTTTGAAAATGGGTTTTCTCAACCTGCTGCCAGGAACTCCATTCTTCCAGAGTAGGCTATATTTTTTGTTCGGGTGGGAGAATTAGCCTGACCCCTAAAGCCCTTGCTTGAGGAGATGCAAATATGCTCTAGAAAACATAAGAGGGATAGATTCAGTGGTTGAAGTATAGCAAGATTTGGCACATGTGAGGTTAATGGAATTTTTCAAAGTAAAACATTGCTGGAAATTTCAAATTGCTTTCATTTAGAGGTATTTTGTTAAAAACAGAAATCGAAATTTAAACAAAACAATCTGCTTAATGTAAAATAAACATGTAACTTCATTTGCGTATTTGTGGGTTGCCTGTTTTGGAAAGCTTTGTGGTAAGATAGGAATAGTCACATGGGCTTCCAAGCCAGGTAGGTGGGGGTGTGAGTCCTGGTTCACTCCCTCCGTGCTTTAACTCCTCTGATCCACACTTTTCTTTTACATAAATGAGAAATATTAATATCTACTTGTAAGCATGGGTCAGAGGGTTACCAATCAATAATGGGTCTTCAGGAAATACTTTGAGAATAGATAAAACCAAAAACTGAAAGCATTTTGCTAATGACTGATGCTTTTAGGTTATGCTGTTCTCATACTGGTGTTGAGATAATTGAGACTCTACTTTGAAATCTTTGTATTGTAAAATGTATGCCACACACATGATATGAGAGCCCTAAATGTATCAATTAAGGAATTTAATGGTAACAAATACCTGTATAATCATCACTCAGTACAGTCAGCTTTAAAAAAAAAAAAACTTTTTATGTTATATATAGAATGGAACATAAGGAACATAAATATAGAATTTAAAATACTTTTCATGAACCAAATAGCCCCTCGTGACTATCACACAGATGGAGAAATGTAGTTGTTTCACTCACACCATGTTCTTGCTGTGGAAAACCACTTTACTTTTCTGACTTCCACATGGATTAATTTTTGCCTGTTTTCAAACTCTGTATGTGTGGAGAAATATGCTGTGTACTCTTCTATGTCTGGTTTCTACAGTTCTGTACCATGAGTGCAATAATTGCTTTTCAAAAACTTATTTACTATGGAAATGCTAATAATTGTCACTTTTTTTTTTTTTTTTTTTTTTGTACCAGGGATTGAACTCACAGCCTCGTGCCCATCAGGCAGGCACTTAACGCCACTGAACTAAATCCCCGGCTTTATTTTTTGAGACAGGGTCTCACCATGTAGTTCAGGCTGACCTTGAACTCACTTTGTAGCCCAGGCTGCTCTCGAACTCGCAACAATCCTCTTGCCTCAGCTGCCCGAGTGCTGGGATTACAGGCTATTTCTGTCAGTTTTAAAACCATTCTTAACTTAAAAATACTTGGTTTCATCTGAATAGGCACATAATTCTGTGTCCTTTCATCTAACTCATAAATATTCCAAGATATATCTCAATAAGGAAAGAATGTCTTTTTCACACTTAAAAACTGAATAGTAATTAAATGATTCTAATAACCTGCCAGGGATCAAAATTTCTCCTTTGTTTAATAAGAGATTTTTAAAAAAAAAAATTGTTCATAACAAGGTCTAACTTAAAGTGTGCTGAAACTTTCCTTAAAATATCTCTTTTTTAACCTGAGAATTGCTGTCTGTTTATGTAAGCTGAGTATTTGTGTGGGAATGCAAGTTTTATGGTTTTTATAAAGATCAAAAATTTTGCATATTTTCAAATGACATCTTTTGTTGGGATTTACAGTATCTTCCAATGTTAGAAACTGAGAACGTCTTTTAATTTTCTGGTATCTTGTATCAGGAGCATACTTCGAGTCTTCAACTCTCTTTTGTACTCTGGAGATGAATTGTAAGCCTACTCTTTTATGTATTTATTTGGCCATTGATATTTTGGTGTCCATGATTTGCTTCTTGGTTCCTTTGTTTCTCCTGCAAAATGACAAACTCAGTGGGCTGCCTTAGCTCACCTCGTCTGCAGAAATTCATCACTAAGACCTGCGAGGGCTCCTTGAAGGGACGGATACACAGAAAGCCGAAGTGTTTGTGTCCCCAGGTTCTCACTGGTTCCAGTAGGGATGGAGAGTGTGACCTCAAGAGTATAACGGGAAAGCTGGTACAAGCAGATGCTTGTTCAAATGGTTTTCCTCTTCTATTTTATCCTGCTTGTAGCAGTTCTATTCCTTTTCACAGATAGCAGTTTGTATTTCCAGTTAAATGTCCCTCAGTGTTTTCTAGTTCAGAACTTCCTCAGTGTTAATTTTCTGCTTCCTTACACATCATGCATTTCCCCTCCATCCCTTCATCGTGGTGTGATACCTGGCTCATGGGAAGGGAGTGCCATCTTGTTTCTGTAGTGACCACTGCTTGGTAGAGGGTAGTCTTGGATGGCAAAGTTGTGTTTTCTCTGATTCTTGAGAAGTATGTGTGTCTGTGTGTGTGCTTTTTGAGGCAGGGTCTTGCTATATAGTTCAGCCTGGCCTTGAACTCACTGATGTAGCCCAGGCTGGCCTCGAACTCACAGTGTACCCTCCCGCCTCAGCCTCTTGAGTGCTGGGATTACAGGTGTGTGCCACCATGCCCAGCCCTGAATTGTGTGTCTGCTGATGGTCATTCTGCTACCCCTACGTCATGGGCTTTAGTCACAACGCCACCTCTCACTGCGGCTGCTCTCTCCAGATGTTCTTCGGTCCACAAGATCCACATCTTCCCTTGTTGCTTGGTGCTTGCTTTTCCCTGTCTGTGGTTGCTGGCACTGAGCCCGATGTGGAGAAGCAGGGGCCAGCTGCAGTGTGTTCAGACTCCTTTAACCACAGTTGGGTGCTTCTCTCATATTTTTAGGTTTTCCCCGAAGGAGTTACCAGGACCTTTTGTGTTCCATCCTGTTTCTCTCCTTTATATCGTGACTTTTTAATTTCTTCTCTGTGACTTGCCTTACTCTTCTGGATTGCTTCAGTAATTTTGTTTCATTTCCAAGGAAAACATTTAATATCCTACTTGCTAAACTGAAGAAAAAATAAAAATAGCAAGTGAAAATACTTTAAAAATGATCCTCTCATTTAGTGCAACACACTGAAGTATTATCATTTTAACTTTTAGTCAATATAAAATTCACTGCAATATTTTACATATTCTTTTTTTTTTTCTTTTCCTTTTCCTTGTGAGTGGTTACAGGGTTTTTAATTTCATGGTGTGTATTTTGTACTTAACACACACTTCAGCACACACTCCTGCATTGCAGGAACAGTGGCTGCCACATTGGACAGCCTAGGGCTAGATAATGCGAGGTCAGAAATGAGGTAGCCTCTAGACATTTTTAATGGAAAAGCAGAAACAAAAACAAACTGAACTCTTACAGTGGTACAGTTTTCACTGTGTACCTTAGTATTTTCTTAATTCACTTGATGTTTGTGAAGTTGTGGAATAGCCTTTTAGCTTTTTGATCATAGGAATCAAGTCTGTTTTTTCTTCAATCAGTCCCAATTCCTAGCAGAATGGTCATCTCCTAGTAGGTAATCAGCCAACTAATTCTTGATTTAATAAATGATCACAGTCCCTAATGAACATAGATGCAAAAATCCTCAGTAAAATACTGGCAAATAGAATACAGCAAGTTATTAGGAAGATTATACACCATGACCAAGTGGGATTAATCCCAGGAATGCAGGGATGGTTCAACATATGCAAATCAATAAATGTAATACATCATATCAACAGAGCCAAGGACAGGAATCACATGATCATCTCAATAGATGCAGAAAAAGCTTGCGACAAAATTCAACACTCATTCATGATAAAAAACCCTACAGAAAATTAGAATAGATGGTCTCTACCTCAACCTGATAAAAGCCATATATCATAAACCAACAGCCAACTCTTACTAAATGGAGAAAAACTGAAAACCTTTAACCTAAAATCAGGAACAAGACAAGGATGTCCACTACCACCACTCCTATTCAATCTAGTTCTGGAAACATTAGCTAGAGCAATTAGACAAGACAGAGAGAAATAAAGGGAATAAGGATAGGAAAGGAAGAAGTTAAATTATCATTATTTGCAGATGATATGATATTCTACATAGAGGACCCCCAAAAATCCATTGAAAGACTTCTACATGTAATAACCAAATTCAGTAATGTTGCTGGATACAAGATTAACACTCAAAAATCAATAGCATTCCTGTACACAAACAACAATGCACTAAGAAATAAGGGAAACCATACTCTTCACTATAGCATCCAAAAAAATAAATTCTTAGGAATCAATCTAACAAAGGAAGTAAAAGATCTGTGCAGTGAAAATTACATTTCTCTGAAAAAGGAAATCAAAGAGGATTTCAGAGAATGGAAAGATATTCCCTGTTCATGGATAGGAAGAACAAATATCATGAAAATGGCCATTGTCCCAAAATTGTTATACAGATTTAATGCAATCCCAATTGAAATAACACTTGCATACCTCACAAAGCTAGAGAAATCATCCCTGAAATTCATCTGGAACCAGAAGAGACCTAGAATAGCAAAGGCAATTCTGGGCAACAAAGGTAAGGCAGGAGGCATCACAATCCCTGACTTATAAAACCACTGTGACAAAATCAGCATGGTACTGAAATAAAGACAGACCTGAAGATCAGTGGAATAGATTAGAAGATACAGCCACAACTACAAACACACTCAGCTACCTCATCTTTGACAAAGGGGCCAAACACATACATTGGAAAAAAGATAGCCTCTTTAACAAATGGTGCTGGAAAAACTTGCTTTCTGTATGCCATAGACTAAAGCTAGATCCATGTCTATCACCACACACTAAAAATCAGAAATCTGAATATTAAAACAGAGACACTAAATGTGCTGAAAGATGAAGTAGGTAAAAATCTTGACGACATAGGAGTTGGCAGAGAGATCATGAACAAAAATCAAACTGCACGGGAAATACTTCCCAGAATCAACAACTGGGATCTTATCTTATTAAAAAGTTTTTGCATATAAAGGAAATCTCCAACAGAGTGAAAAGAAAACCCATGAATTGGGAAAATATCTTAGCCAAATGTCCCTCAGACAAAGGACTTCTATCTAAAACATAAAGAATTAAAAAAACTCAGGCCCCCAAAATTCAAGGACCCAATCCAAAACTGGGCATCTGAAATGAATACAAGCTTCTCAGATGAAGAAATACAAATGGCAAATAAATATATGAAAAAATGTTCAACATCAGTGGTCATTTGGGAAATGCGAATTGAAACAACACTTAAATTCCATCTCAGTCCAGAAAGAATGGCCAAGATTTAAAAATCAACCAGTAACAAATGCTGGAGGAGCTGTGGGGAAAAAAGAACTCTTCTCCACTGTTGGTGGGAGTGTAGACTGGTGCAACCACTGTAGAAATCAGTGTGGAGATTCCTCAAGAAGCTAGGTTCAGAGATCCCATTTGACCCAGCTATCATGCTTCTGGGCATTTTCCCAGAAGAATTGAAAACATCATACCACAATGATATTTATTTGTGCACCCATGTTTATAGCAACTCAATTTGTAATAGTCAAATCTTGGAAACAACCTAAGTGCCCTTCAATCAAGGAATGGATAACAAAGATGTGGTGTTTTTATACAATGGAGTACTACTCAGCTATCAAGAAAGATTGCATCAAGACATTTATAAGTAAATGGATATGACTTGAGATCATACTCATAAGTGAAATTAATCGAACTCACATGTGTAAATACTGTATTGTCTCCCTATTGTAAGAAACTGTGTGAAGTATATATGATCTAAACTCTACAATAAATACTGTGCAAGGGTAAGAAAGTGCTCAAAAAGCAAAAGTAATTGGGAAAGGGGAAAGGAAGAAAGAAGGAAGGGAAAAGGAAAAAGACATAACTTTGTATATATATACGTAAGATAGCTAAAATGACTATACTACTAAATGTATTAGTTATTGAAAAAGAACAGTTTATACTCATGATTAGGTCAATTTTACATGTCTATATCTGTTAATCTAAACAATCCTTTTGAAGGTAACAATATGCCATATTGCAACCATTGTCAAATTCCTATCATCTTGCTTTGTAAACCTATAATGTTACTATATTGGATTTGTTGTTGTTGTTTGTTTGTCTCTTTTGTTTTTCGTCTTTCTTTTCTGTATCTTTTTTGTCTTAAATAAAAACATAAAATAAAATAAATGATCACAGGCAGGGCTTCCTTGCTGCCTTTGCAACCTGCTGTCTCGCAAGTAAATTTTAGTTGTCTGACAGCCAAACTCTGACTGCCCCCGGCCCATTTTTCAAATTGCTTTTGGGTGTAAAGTCATTACAGCCACACTGTAAGAACATCAATTCCTTATGTAGGCTTTGACAATCAAGAAAGAAAGCATGGGAATCTATATTAAAAGTAAAAACTCTGGGACCGGAGTGAGGCAGATGACAAAAATGTAGGAGTGAGAATCAGAAATGATCAATCTGCCTCAAATGCTCTTCAGAAACTACAAGCAATCTACAGGGTTAGCAAACTCCAAAAAAAGAAAAAAAAATCTGCTCAAATAGAAGACATATCTATATGAGGATAAAGCCGCGATGACCCAAATCTTAAACTACATCTAATGAGACATGATAATGCATGAAAGTGATTGCGTGCATTCTAATGAGTTCAGCAAATTGGAGTAAGTCTCCTGATCTCTACTGACAAATTTGGAAGTTTTTAAGAGTAACACATGAGTCACCATCTGCCCCATCAAGAGACTGTTGGGTGTAATGACCAGCAGGGATTACTGATGTGAGCATCTAGCCCGCCACACACACATGCACTTGATAACTGACAATTGTAAATTATACTCTGTATTTCTTCTCAGAGCTGTGCATCTCTTTCTGTCCCCCTGCACTGCTGGACTGTCCTCTTTGCACCCCACTCCCACTGGGAAAGAACAGCTCCTTTCATACGTCCTTCGTTCACAGCCTGATGTGATTATAAAACCCACTATAACTTCGGGCATTATTTCCAGTGAGAAGTTCAGTGTCATCCTTATCTCAGTTTTTCCCTAAGTAATACTATATGTATTTTCAGCTGTATCACTGGTTGTAACGCATTTCATTATGATATAAAAATAAAGCATGCTACAAATGATTTTGTAGAAAATTTAAATGGGAAAAACCTCAGACTTGCAAAACAGAAGTCTCCTTTTAAAATGATTATTGGCGAGCTGGGCATGGTGACACTTCTGTAGTCCCGGTGCTGATGCAGGAGGATCACTGGAGCCTAATAAGCATTTGAAGCTGGACTGGACAACATAGCACGACCCCTATCACAAAAAAAGTAATAAAAATGATTACTACATTCAATAGATCTACATTTCTCTTTCCACGTGCTTTGAAAGTTCCCAAATACTTACTTTTGGCTTATGTGCATAGGTCTTTGCGAGCTGGTACGACAACTCAGTTCACAGACTGTAGATAGCAGTGCTGTAGGTCTGCACAGCCCAGTACCATGGTCAGGAGCTACATGTAGTGCTTAAAACTTAAATTTCCATCACATTAAGTTAAATTAACCAAAAATTCAAATTCTCAGTGTATTAGCCCAGTTCAGGTGTTTCACGGCATGTGGCTAGTGGTTACTATATCAGACCGCGCACCTGTAGAACATTCCTGTTACCATGGAAAGTTCTGTTGGACAGTGCTTCTGTGTAGTACCTTGTGTGTGTGGTCCATGAACTAACAGCAGAATTTGTTAGATGTGTAGGAACTTAGGCCCACACTTACTGAAACAGAACCTGCGTCTTAATAGGCTTCCCTGTGTACTTTCAATTTAGAAGCCCTACTCTTGGATATTTCTATGCCAAACTAAAATCCAAATCTGACTAAGCTACCCACTAACCATTCCATCGTTAGGCAGGTTCTTTCCAAAAGGGCAAGCACCAGCCACTGCTTAAATTTCAGTTCATTACAATGGAGTAAAATTGAAAAGTATTTCCTGAGTCCTTCTAAGCACATGTCAAGCACTCAGCTATCACTTGCTGCCATTCATGGCTCCCACATTGGGCACTGCAGTTACAGAACATGTTTCTTCACTGCAGAAACTTCAGTTGCCCAGGGCTGATGCAGACTGTATTTAGCATCCTGAGTGCTGCATTGCCTGGTCCTACCTTGTCTCTCCAGTTTCCGCCCTGTGGTGTGTTCCAATGCAGCCCTTACCTCTGACATGAGTGGGTTCTGGAATTGAGTTCTTCTGTGCCTGCTCACCCATTCTTTCTTTCCTTGAACACTAGTGTTTTTCTTCTTTTGACCTCACTTACCTCCTTCTACTCTTCAGTCAATCTGTATGTCAAACTCTACCTCATAGGCCAGTGACTCCACAGAACTTTTCTAGAAATTATCCCAGACATCATCCAAACACACACATACACACACACACAATTTAGATTATTCCTATTTTTTTTAGGTAAAAAATCTATGTATGCATATATCACATTTTTGTTATTGATGTATTCCCTCACTTCAAACCAGCATTTTTCAACTTGAGCTTTATTGGCATTTTGGCCAGATAATTTCTTTGCTGGAGAAGTAGGGAGCTTTCTCGTGTGTCATAAGATGTTTAGCAACATCCCTGACCTTACTTACTGGGTGTTAGTAATCTTCTTGTCTTGACTATCAAAAATCTTTTCACACATTTTCAGATGTCCAGTGTTGTAGAACCACTACTCTCAGTCTTAGGCTCCGTAAGGAGAGTCTCTCAGGAACCGTGAGGCACTTTGAATCCATAACACTTTGCACCTCGCTGCCCATAGTGGGCACTGCATTGGCACAAATGCTGAAGGATTGATCGGAAAATCTATCATCAGCTGGTGTTCATTTCTTTCATTCTTTCTTTTGTTCTTGCTTGCATTCTGCTTCTTTACAGGGTAAACAATACACTTTCATGTCTTACTAGGTTTTTTGAGTGAGCATTCTTGCCTGGGGAGAAGGCCTGTTGGTCAGATGTGTCTCTCAGGGCATTTGGTTTATTGGGCTGATGCAATGTAGATGAAAGACAAAAACCATCAGCCTCCCAGATTGGAAGAAGTGGGATAAATTGGAGATGACAGCTTCTCCATAATACTCAGTTTTATTATTTCAAGTATGAACCAGAATTGACAAACCTATCAGCCTTTCAGCCAACCATCAGCACAGAATTTCAGACGAAACTGTAAGATTTTACATGGAGGAAAACTAAAAGTTTATACATTCTGGACTCCTTTTAATTTACAGGTGGACTCTTTTGTTAGCTCCCACACCACCCATCATTAGCATCTCAAATGAAGTTAGAATTTTGAGGCTCCATCACTTTAGCAAGCCAATCAAATGCAGATTTGTAAGACAGTGACACTTGACCTGCAAGCCCCAAACTTGGCAGTCTTCTGCTCTCCTGCCCACCTGTCAGTTCACTGGCACTAGAATGGCTATGGGAAGGTGCCCAGCTTAGCTCTACAGTACTCTCCCAGCTACATACAAAGATCCAGAAGTTACCCACCATCCAGGTCTGCAAAAACTTTCACGCCTTTTTTTCTTCCCCTTCGTTCTAGAATTCTCTCAGCCAAGCAGTTCTCCACACTTCTTATTCTGAAAACCTGGACCTTATACTATTTGTCCTTTATGCTTGTCATGATTACTGCCCGGAAGTTCCTTAAGTGTCTTTCTATGCCTGACCCTAATAGTCAAAATACTCACTTGCGTGGCACTGGAGGCAAGATGGTTAATCCTCTCATTTTCCTCGGTTTAACTCTCTTCTCAAAGCCTTGTTAGAGTTTGATCACGGCAGCATGGGTCTGATACCCTTTGAGCCCTGGTGCTGGCATCTCAGTGTGACACTGATGCTAACTACAGGCTGGGCTCTACATGGAAGTGTGCATACAGCAGTTCCCCTTGTGCCTCGGAGATACTTTCCAAGACCCCCAGTGGATAAATGAATCCTCAGATAGCACTGAATCCTGCATGCACTGTTTGATACTTCTGTAGGTGTGAGCAACACCAGGATATATATTTTTTTCTCTCTTTAAAGGAAGCGATGTATGTCCTTTCTTTGGCATATCTGAATTGCCAACATCTCTCCTTTTTTGCTTTGGGACAAATATTGAGTAAAATACAGGCTCTTGAACATAGGTACTATGGTGCCACTACAATTGATCTGAAAAACAAGAGGGCTCTCCTAAGTGACAAATGGCCAGGTAGTGCATACAACTTGCACACACAGGACGAGAGGAGACTGCACATCATGGGCGGAGCCTCGGGGGCAGCCGCAAGAAATCTTGCATCATGCATCAGAATGGCTTATAATGTAAGAATTGTTTATTTCTGAAATGTGCCGCTTCATATTTTTGGATGGCAGTTGACTTCGGGTGACTGAACTGGTGGGAAGGGAAACCATAGCTAAGGGGTTCTACTGAACCTGTCTTCGCCGCGAAGAGTCCGCCCCCTCTCTGGCTGCAGAGTGTCTGCCTCAGCCCTGGATGGCGGCTCTGAGCTTCATTTCTAACTCAACCACATGGCCAGTTAGATGGACAGGGAGGATGACCAGCAAGTCTCCTGAGACCCTTCTAATTGCAAAGTTAAGAAGCTTTGTTACAGTTCTTTGTTCAGTCTCATCACTTATTTATGAAATAACCACTTGGCCTAGCCCCTGCGGATGCAACCAGTGTCCTGTCCACTAAGACGGAGTCGTGTTACCGAGGTGGTGAGGAAGAAGAAACGCGGGCGACCTGCAGAGCTGATGGACGCCCAGAGACGCGGCAGCAAGGCAGACGAGGGGTGGGGATCGGGGAGGGTGGTGAGAGTAAATTTATTTTTGTACTTTTGTGTCTTCATACTGGGCAAAACTTTGATCATTTTTATATAGTTTACACTTTTATTTAAAGTCATATAACCACTTGGAGAGGGGGACACGTGATCCAGACAGGGGAATCTCCCTTTAGAAATTGAGGCTTAACTGAGATAACTTCCTTCCTCCCTTCCTTCCTTCCTTCCTCCCTTCCTCCCTTCCTTCCTTCCTTCCTTCCTTCCTTCCTTCCTTCCTTCCTTCCTTCCTTCCTTTCTCCTTCCTTCCTTCCTTCTTTCCTTCCTTCTTTCTTCCTTCCTCTCCCTTCCTGCTTTCCTTCCTTCCTTCCTTCCTTCTTCCTTCCTTCCTTCTTTCCTCTTCCCTTCCTCCGTCCCTCCCTCCAGTCTCTTTCTTCCTCTTTACCTTGTATTATAAAAAATATTTAGAAAAGTGCAGTTACGAATACTACAGCTCAGTGAATTTTCACAACCTGAGCATATCCATGTAACCATCACTGCGATGCCCAGATTGTGGGAAGCAGGACATTTCTAGCACCTCAGCATCCCTGACATCATGGCCCCTTCACTGCACCCTGCTCCTTCCTTCTGGATGTTGCTACCCTTCCACCCAAAGAATTTCCTGACTTGACTAGCATAGATTAACTTTGCCTCGTTTATACTTGACTTTCATGGAAACATATGGCATATACTGTGTGTGTGTGTGTGTGTGTGTGTGTGTGTGTGTGTGTGTGTATTTCTGTGTCTGGGTTTTTTGCTCCAGGTGTTGTTTGTAAGATTCATTCACATTATTGCATGCCGTTGGAATTCTCATTGCTGCATAATGTTCCCTGTGTGACTATCCAGCTGTCTTGGTTGCTTATCTCATTGCTAAGACAAAATACCTAAAACCCAAAGTCAAAGGAGGGAAGGTTTATTTTGGCTCACAGATTGTAGAGGTTTCGGTTCATAGTCAGCTGGCTCCAAGGCAGGGTGGTACATGGCAGAGGGGCATCACATGGGAGAAACAGTTCATGGCAGGCAGAAGGCAGGAACACAGTGAAGTATCGAAGAAGGAGCAAGAGATCACAGCAGCTCTCTTTCTGTCCTTTGTATTTTATTCCGGCCGTGGGCCCTTAGTGTGGCTAGCACTCACAACCAGGGAGAGCTGTCCCGTTATCCACTCCCAGAACTATGTCAAACCAATCAGTGGACCTGTTCTGTAATCATGCACCTTTCATTACAGCATCGCACACTTAATCCCAGCCTCACACTCTAGATCCAGCCACCTCTGAAAAGCCCCACCTATGATCCATGAGTGTTGGGAGGACATCTTGCTACAAGCCATAGCACCAACATTTATTTATTTATTCTACCGTTACTGGCACTTGTGTAGTTTCCAGTATGAGGTCATTATTAATAGCATCGGTACAGATATTTCATTGCACATCTTTTCTTGCACCCATATGGAAGCAGGCCTTGCTGGCATGTGGTTCAAGAGAAAAACGCTGAGGGACAAGGAGCTGTGCACTTGTACATAGAGTGGAGAAGAGATGTGCACAGTCAGCTCACAAGCAAATGGGAGCTGGCTCCCATGCTGCTCGTTAGAGGAAGCATGCATGGCCAGCTTTAAAAGTTACCAAGTTTTTGTTTCTAAAGTGGTTTTGTCCATGCTGAGTTCTGAGGAATGGGCAGGAGTGTTCCAGAGGGATGATGATGATAATGATAATAATAATAATAATAATAATAATGCAGAGAACACTGTGCCAGAAATGTGCATTGTGTGACTGCCAAAACTGGTTGTCACTGGGCTCTCTATGTGCATGAATTTGAAGTCTTGTCATGTGTTCACTTTTCCTTGTCTAAAATTTCCAGCCACTAGTGGGATGTAGCACTTCACCCTTTTTTAACTTCTTCCTTCTCAACATACTTCCAACTGAAGGTCAACTATAAAATTTCCACGTCCTGTTAACTGCTAATCTTAAAGCTGGATATAATGCATCAAAATGCTTTTTCTGAGCACAGAAGAGTTGTCGTGGAAGAATCTAGGGAACATACAATTTTTTGTTTGAACATCCAGATTTTTTTCCTCTCTTGTCTTTGTTTTGACTTTGCAGATCTGGCAACAGTTGAAAAATTGTTTTGGAGCAGAGGATTACTAGATTAAAAACAGTATTTTACTAAAAATAGACCTCTTGGCTGATTGTCAGTGTCTCAAGAGACAATGTGTGTGTCTTTTTTTTTTAACTATGATGTCAGATATCACTGGAACCTAACACTGGCCGTCTTAGCTCCTTTTTGCTTATAATATTTTGGTTAATATTCATTTGTTTCTTTTTAAGACTTTAAATTGAGGAGTTCAGAATCACATAATATATATACCTAATATGTAGTGATTTTGAGGTTATTTTTTGAAAATCATTTCCCTAAAAGGTAATCAAGGAGTGCTGTTCCACCTCACCAAATTCATAAAACTTCCTTTTTTGTGCTAAGGTTTGTTTATTGGACATCTGATATATGATCTTTTGGTTCTTTTTTTGGAAAGTACTTGCCTGGGATAATTTTCAGAACCTTTGTTCCACTCACGTAGAAATATATGCAGAGTTTGGAAGGGTGAAGTTATAATGTGCATTAGCAGATGTATGGGGTATGCTATGTCCCCCCAAGTCCTCATGTACTTTTGATGGGGCTGAGTCTGACGCTTGTGATCAGTTTGTTGTCTAGCGCCAGGATTAATGACGTGACTGTTGTACCTGCCCAGGGGTGGAGCCGACATACAGTGTAATGGAAGGCGGGTCTTCCTCTTGCACTTCCGCTTCCGTCTCTCTCTCTCTCTCTCTCTCTCTCTCTCTCTCTCGCTCTCGCTCGCCAGCGCGGCTTGTGGCTTGCAGCTTGCAGCTGCCTTGAACAGCAGGCCCGCCATGCCACACTATCTTGGAGCCAACTAATGGACTGAAACTCCCAAGAAACTGTAAGAATAAACCTTTCCTTCCCTAATTTGGGGTGTCAGGTATTTTGTTTCGGCAATGAGCGAAAAGTAACCAATACAGCAGATAATTCGTGTTTTCTGTTTTTAAGACATATTTCAGACATGTCTATGGATGGTCAAGATACAAAGTACATATTAATAAAATCTAACAGTATAATACAAATACAGTATAATAAAGTGGAGATTATTCCTGATATGTACATTTTAATGTCATAAAACATAACCCATACAGTCATTATCTCAGCAGATAGGAGGGAAACAACATGATCATACTGATAAAGGGACAAAACAACCTATGATAAAGATCATTCCTAATAATTTTTTAAAATCCTAACAAATTCAAAATATTGGAATATTATTTCAAATCAACAACCAACATTGTACAAGGTAGTAAAATTCTGTGCCTTTCCAACTAAATGGAGAAGGAACCAACGTTTCTACTGCCACTTATTGAGGATTATTCCATAAAATGAAATGGATGTGATAAATATTAGAAAAGAGAAGCTTCTTTGTAATTTCATATGACATGGTTGTCTACCCTGAAATAGTAAGATCAACTCATCATTACTCCTGGTGAAGAGCTCAAAGATGTGCTATTTCCAAAGTAAATTTATGAATTTAGCACTCTGACTTGATCATCACACCTTAACACATATTAAATTATCACCCTATACCCAAGAAATAATATATAATCAATAAAAATTAAAACAGGAAAAAAATAACCAGGGTTGGTGACTCATGTGTGTAATATCAGCCCTTGGGGAAGCTGAGGCAGAAGATTTGTGAGTTTGAGCCCACCCTGGGCAATTTAGTGACTTAGTGAGACCCTGTCTCAAAATGAGAGAGGGAGAGAGAGAGAGAGACAGAGGAAGGGAGAGAGAGAGATGGAGATAAATAACTCAGTAGCTCAGTGCAGTGGCCCTAGGTTCAATCCTCGGGAGGGGGGACTTGTTAATGCAGTAATCAAATGTTGGTAAAGCTGATAGTCAAAATTTGGATTTAAAATGTGAAATACGTATATTTTTTGAAACTTAAGAATGAATAGGATGCATATATTAAAAAGTCTAAAATATTCTCAAGGCAATCAAAATAATTTTAAGTAAGTAGAGATACCATATTTCTGTATGGAACAATGATATTTTGAAGGTATATAGTATCTGCAAATTAAAAGTGTAAGTTAATGTTAGGAAGCTGTTTTTCACATTTGGGAAATAATATAAGTTTACCTGAAATGGTTTTGAAAACATTACTTGAGAAATACAGTGAATGCTAGTGACCAAATTTTCAGACATAGTGTAAGAGAAATAATACTATAGCGTTTCACTGATATGGAAGCCAACACATCACTAAAACAGAGTAGAAAGTTTTGCAAATATACCTATTCTGTAAAAAAAAAAAAAACATGAAATAAAAGTACTAAATTACATAGGCGAAGGTAGATTATTCAATAAAAGGCAGAATCTACAAAATGAAAGGAAACTCTGGCCACATCGTTTAAAAATGCTTCTATAGCGAAGATACTCATACTGCTCCTGTGTCTTCCACCCAACGCCCCGTGCTGCTGGGACTCTGCAGGCAGGAAGGACGTCACTAGATGCATTCCTTCAACCTTGGACCAAAACTGAGGCCCAAACAAACTTTTCTTTGTAATTAAAAAAAAAAGTCTACATGCAGCAGTTCACAAGTTAAGACCAAATTTAAAGGTAAAGCATAACAAAATAGACTCTTATTTTTTTTCTTTTTGTAGCATAGACACCATTTAGAAGCTTTAAAACCTTATTATGTAACCAAGTCTTCGTAAATTAAGTATAAGACAAATATGAAAATGGGTAAAGAAGAATTGAGTATGAATGTATGAAGAACTGAAAAAAGGAAGGAAAAGAAAGAAAAATAGGGAAACACAAGCACAAATGAATATAACAAGATTAATAACTTCACTAAGAACTAAAGAAATATGAATTAAAACAATGATTATTTTCCCCTATAAAATTTTCCTTTTTTCTGGTAACTAAGAGATTCAGTCATTGTCAATGTTGAGGGCCAATACCATTTTTATTATTTTGCAGATAATCAAATTGGTTTAGTTTTTCTGGAATTTTTTCCATATTTTTCAAAAACATGAAAGTGCTCAGGCCTTTTGATTCATAGTTTTACTTTTAATGCTTTATTCTAAAGAAATTGCCATGATCAGATATTTCAAGGGAATTCATTGTGGTCTTGATCAATAGGATAATCGAATAAAAAATAAACTAATTATTCAACAATAGAAAATCAGTTGAATAATTATAATATATAATAATTATAATATATATCTGCAGTGGAACCTCATGCTAGGATTAAAAATACTACCTAATTAATTAGTGATAAAAATGTGCATGCTCTGCTGTCAAGGGAAATTTGCAAACTACAAAGGAAAATGAACAACAAGATCTTAATTTTTAATTTTTTTGAGACGTGGTCTTACTACACAGTTCAGGCTATTCTTGAACTTGCTGCACAGCCCAGGCTGGTCTTGAAATCGCATCAATCCTCCTGCCTCAGCCTCCTGAAAGCTGAAATTATAGGTATGTACCTTGACACCCAGCTAAGCTCTTAATTTTTAAAAAGAAGAAAATGCCTAGAAATGGTACAGATTAGCACTAAAATGACAGTAGTTTTTTCTGGCTGGTAGGTTATGAATGATTTTAGTTTGCTCACTTGTAATTGCCTCAGTTCAGCAGACTTTTTTCTATAGAGAACACTCATTAATCTCTTCATTGCTCATGATAAAATTATATTTCGTATTATTTTACATGAGACATGTTTGTATTCTAAAAACAAAACAGAAATAGAATGATTAAAACTATCTATTAATTCAAAGTTTGAAGAAGAAATCTCTATTCACTGGATTCTTCATTCTACTAAATTGAATAATCTAGTTTTTCATTTACTCTGATGTAGGCACAAATAGAATACACAGTATAATCAGGACCAGTGATGGGACTAATTAACAATCTAATTACATAAATCAGATCCCAGATTCAACAGCCATACCTCTTTGCAAGAATGTCTTTTTCTTTGTAAGAACAATAAAATATCAACCTTTAAAAGTTAATCCTGCCAAGTGGTGGTTAAAAGATTGTGTGATATCCTGAGGAAAGGGACAGAATGTACAAATTAAAGAGAACTTTGAAAGGATGGACAGAGTATAAGATTTAACTCTTTCCAAAGATTTAAAATTATTCTCAAAAAAGGAAACAAAGCATTCTAGAGTTCAATAAAATCTCTTCATGTGAGCTATGCATTCACACCCCCTCCACAGGAGTTAGGGAGGTGATGTGTAATGATTCCTGCTCTCTAGGAACTTATCGGAAGCAGAGGTGGCTTGTGGGTTTGGTGGGAACAGTTAAGGTGAGACAGTGGTTGGGGAAAGATGATGGGAGAGTCTGGCAGGTTTCACAGGTGGGAGTCTCTAGCAGATCCTGAGAGTGTGCAGCTGGGCCTGGAATCCGGCTCATCAGTGGGGATGCCACTGATGTAGGAGTCAGCTACCTGAGCGTGGCAGCTACAGCACTGCCAATGCCCGAGTTTCTGGCTGAGTTCACAGCCTCCTGTTGCACAGCTCTAACTCTCTTCTCTTTCTGTCCTCCGGAGTGATACTGCCGGGCAAATCACTCCCATATGCTGCGCTGTGAACACTGCCCCTTCCACCCTCCCTCATGCCAGGTGGCACACGTTGGAGGGCGTCTCTCGGGACAGCTGGGCAGAAGCGCAGTGACTCAGCCCGACATGTGCAAGATGAAAGGGAGAGAAGTCAGCCAACTGGTAACAGACGGCGAGTGAAATAGGGCAGAATCAAGGGAAGTGTTATGGGCCAAGAGTTCGGGAAGTGTTTAGCACAGGTGTCAAATGGTGTAGACAGAATCGAGGCAGTGAGAAGTAGGACGGGCCGCTGTGCCTGGAGGTGGATAGAGAAGGAAAATCTTGGACAGAATGGAGGCCTCTGGGAAGGAGAAGAAAGCATCAAGGCCTCTGGGAAGGAGAAGAAAGCATCAAGGCCTCTGGAAGTAGAAGCAGGTGCCAGGGGAGGAGGAGGATTGTGGGCTCAGTGTGTAGCATCACCGATTGAAGGACTTTTGTTTCTATTTAGGGAAACCTGAGCTTGTGTCTGTGAAGAGCGAAAGGAACCAAGGGAGAGGGGACTATTGAACAGGCAAGAAAATGAGGGAATGGCTGATTAAACAGACAGAACCTGGAAAGCGACTGGATGAGCTGGGTCAATGTGCATGGTCAGGACTGGCGCTGGAAAGAATGAGGGGCACCCATTTCTTAGAGGTAGAATAGGAAACTGACTCCTTCCAGCAGAGAAATGGGCAGTCTAGACAGTCATTCAGTCTGACTTAAAATCTTTTTGGAATGTGAAATAGAGGGAGATACCCAAAGTCTACTAAACTTTGTAGTGAACTTTTACAGTAATTAATCTTCCTAAATTAGCCTCAGAAATTGTTGTCAGCTATCTTAGGCCAGGCTGTGCACACTGTGTGCTTTAGTGAAGTCACAACCAGGTGTAAGGAACAGGGGATCGATTTAGAGGTGTTTACAAATAGGCCAGAGATGGATGTGGATGCACTGGAGGCAGTTCAGGAGACAGCTTGAAAAAGTGATATTTTTGTCTGTAGTGAATTGTACTCAGTTTTACCAAATAGTTCTTTAGTATTCTGTGTCCTCTCTTTGCTACTTAAAAAAAGGTTACAGTCAGTTTGGGTATATCCTGAGATAACTCTTCAGAAAGGAGTGTTGAATGGAACACAGAGTTTATCGATTAGAAGTTTAGAAAAATACAATACCTGATACAATCTTTTCTACTAAATAGAAAGAATAGCATCCTATTTGATACCTTTGAATGTTGTGGTTGAACTAGCAACAGCAGTATGTTTAGAGTCCTTTCAGTTAGTTCACAAAAGCCACAGCGCCATAGCCACGAATGTGCTGTAAAACAGATTCTTTGTTCGTGTCAACTTGGAGGCTGTGTTGGATTTTCTACCCACAGCACTAAGGATCTTGGTACAAATCTATAAAGCAATTTCACATTTATTTTACTTCTTTTTAAAATGATAGGCAATTCTCAATGATTTGCTTATAAATCAGGCATGTTTTGATTAAATTATAGAATAAGGGATGTAGCATTACACTTTCCAAATATAAGTTATATATCCTTTCCCAATAAACACAAAAATGGGAAAGGACTTGAAGGTGATCTAGACTGTGCCTCTAGGTTTTGAAGTTGATTGCAAGTACAAATCTAGCTTATGAATGCCTTCCTCACGTGAAAGCGCAGGCAGTAGAGATGAAGTCAGTATGACCTTTGAGACTCCAGTTTCCTGGATACTACGTATATTAACTGTCTTACCAATTTGCTGTATAACCTTCCAAACTTTACATGAGTGTTGACAAAAACAAATAAATAAATCTGCTGAAAATATGCAATATTGTTTTGTATGATTAATAAAGACCACCATGAATTTTTGCAACTTTTAAAATAATTTTTGTTTATTGTTTTGTTTCAGGACTGGAGATTGAACCCAGTGTCCTTGCATTAAGCTACACCCTCAACTGATTTATTTTTTATTTTAAGGCAGGATTTTGCAAAATTACGCAGGTTGGGCTGTAACTCGATTCTTTCTGCCTCAGCATCCTGCGATGCTGGGATTAAAAGTTGTGTGCCACCATGGCGAGTTGCAACTTGCTTTTTCTATATAGTTATAAGTCTTTGAAGTCTTTGCATATTAATAGGCATAGAGCTACTTCACAATTTTGATCAGATACTGAATATTTTACAGTATGAAGACCCTGTAGTTTGTTTTATACCATTTTTTTCAGGTAGATAGTTGACTTGTTTCATAATTTGCCACATCACAAATAATGGTAGGATATACAACCTCATTATGCAGATATTCTAGGTTTCTTTAGGGTATATAGAGAGGGTATGTACATTTCACATTTTAGGCCTTTACAAAATATTCTCTAAAGTGATTGTACTAATTCTGTATCCCACTAACAACCCCTTAATTTTATGAGGAAGATGAGGCAGAGATTTTAATATCCTGCCGGGTATCATAAAAATTGAAGAATCCTTTCCCCTTCATGTATTTCTAATTGCCCATACCATTTTTCCAAAATTTGTAAAATAAGAGAATATATCGTTTAACAAGTTAGCATTGAAATTTGGTTTATATTTTTCCTTTTTTTTTTTTTTTGGCCAACACTGAAAACAAGTTCTGTTTGGTCATTTAAATCATTGAGTTGAAAGATAATTAAAGTATTGTTACCAAATTAGTGGCTATGGGAAACTACTCTGAATACAAGATTCTTTGCTTGTCTGTTTTAAGTTGTTTTTCTTGATTGTGAGATCTATGTTCTTACATCTGCTAAAATTTTTCTGGTTGGAATATTTCCTAATATAATTGAAATTCCCTTTGGTTTAGAAATTTCATTTTCATAAACTTATCAGTGGAGTTATCTTTATTTCTTCATTTGATGTTTTTCCAAATGTAAGGAAATATGCTTAGTGGGTTGATTAAAAATGTAAGTAATCTACTTGAAAAATTAAACCTTTGCTTTCTAAAATAAATAATTTTAATGGCCTTTGTGTTCACTTTCTGTGAGTTCTTCCATGTCCTGGGGTCAGATTGGGACACAATCATTTGGTGAGCTGGGCTGAAACATTTGCTTAATCTCTCTTGCTAGTTTGGTACAGGCAAGGTTGAAAGTTGTTGACTTGGAAGAATTCATCCTTAAACTCTCTCATTTGAGATGAATGGAGCCAAATCATATGTATTTTTAAATAAATAATATTTCTGTAGCCACTTAGTATCAAGTTGATGTCTAAGTAAATTTCTGTAGGAAGCAAATAATACAAGAAATGGAATGAAATATTCATTGAGCACCAAGTAGAGGTAAGGAATTAGGCTAGAGTTTAAGTGCTATCTAATGCCTGTTTACAAGACACCATGCAGTAAGTTTTACTTGACTTGCTTTCCTTATCAGGAAATGGAGTGTTAGGGAGAGAAAATAACACCAGTAATAAATACAGAGGTTCCTAGTTTTCCTTGCCTCTTTTTAACCATCTGTACTTTGTTAGAAATCAGTGAAAGCTGGAGCAAAGAAAGCTTCTTGGAAGAAGTAAAGGTTGAGTCAGGTCCAAAAATGAGGCCATGATTTAGATGGAGAAGTAATAGCAATTAAGGAGGGAGCAGAGTATCTACAAAGGTGCATAGATAAAGACAAGTGTGATCCTCACATGTGGTTTACCATATTTACTTGTGGAATTGGCTTTGGATAATTCAGTTTTGAAGGCTAAAGAGCTTTGGTAAAAAGTTCAATTGGCCTTCGAGAGGAATAGCAGCCAGAAATTGGGAGACGGGAGATCAGAAGGCTTCCTCTGTCTCTGGAGAAATCGTCATCTCTTCCCTCCTCCTCTTGACCTTCATCCTACGTGCTTTTGTTTTTATTTCCTCTCTGCAACCTACCTCGTTTGCTTTGCCCAGGTTGTGGTCAACCCAGGTTGAGCAGAGCTGCACCAGCTGCAGTGAGCCTCAGGGCCGGACTCCACAGACCGGATGCCCATCCTCAGCTCATGCTACGATGAGGAAAATAGCTTTGAGTGCTCACTTACCTGGGTCTGGAAGCAGGTTCTCTAAGGAGGAACTGGTTAGAATTTGAAGCACAAGGAACTAGAGAAATGAGAGGTCAGTGCAGTCAGACATTTTATGCAATGTCTCGAAGGCCAGTGGGAACCCTTGCACTTGAATCTCTGCCTGAGACAGGGAGGTTTGTGGGGGGAAGAGATTTGGAGGGGGTGAGTTGAACGAGTGTAGGGCCTGAGGCAGGGGGCAAGCAAAGAGATGAAGACAGTAACACAGGCACAGGGCAGGCGACTGGACTGCAGACATGGAAGAGGAATGGTGATTGCATAGAAGACAACGAGTTGCTCTGAAAGGATCAGCAAGATTTGCTAACCATTTATAAGGAAAAGACAGCTTTCACCTCCAGACATAGGGACTAGATTGTGCGCTCTTGGGCGATACAGAAAGAAGAACTAGAAGGAAGCTGATTGCTAAGAGAGAGAACATGCCTGGTTTGGGAAATGTTGTCTCAGGTTCACTTGTGTTGTGGAAATCCTGGCCGTGGATTACAAATGAAATGCGAAGTGAATTCAGTAAGATGTGAAGTCATGTTAATTGCAGGTAATGAGATGATGTGTGCTGTGGTGGTGCTTCGGGTGAAAACAGGAAGCCAGTGGCCAGTAGCCTGACATTCAAATTTGTATCATTGTGGGATGTGCTATTTAATTTTGGGTTTGTGACATGATTTCAATGAATTTCCAGATGGCTAGGATGGGTTATCAGGTGATGAAACACCTGTTCAGTACCATGGCATAGAATAAACTTTGGGCATGCTGAAGCACGGTGCTGTAGATGCGTCTCCTTCACTAGGGAAAACTCTAGCAGCAAATCAAACACCGACTGTGGATAAGACAGAGTCCGGAGCCTGCCGTGCTAGGCTGAGGGCCAGGGATTCACGGGCATACATTAGATGACAAATGCAAATAGGAAACGGTTAAAATTTCAAACACAAGTCTAAATAACTCTTCCTCCTGGGCTGATAGGACCTAGGCATTCCCTTAATGCAGGCGACATTGTTCTGAAGAAAAGATTGTGTTTTGGCCAAACCACAAATGTCTTTTTGAGACCCTGCCAGTTCCTGGTGGAAGCCAGGAAATGTATTTTTAGGCCTCTATAACTCGGCTAAGGGAACTGTGTTCCTCCTAATGGTTGTCATCCAATGAATATAAATAGAACCTTTAAAGAGACAAGCCATGTTTTGCAATAGTTATTTTATTTAACTCCAGATCTGATTTACAATCACTTTAATTCCTAAAAAACTACTCTAATTTATTCATGAAGAATATGCAGTAGACATAAGAATGCATAATAATTTGTCTGAGGAATCAGAAACCAAGAATACTTGTCTCTCCAAAACTTGGGATAAGATCAAATGCTAACGGCCTATGGTAATTGTTTTAGATTTTAGAATTGAAAACAAATGCTATCTAATAATGCAATAGGAGCTTGCTATGAGTAATATATTTTTATGGTTTGACTTCAGTTTCTTAATCATTTTTATGTATTACCTCCGATTAAATACGGTTTCCTAATTTCGAAAAATTAAAAAACTTGTGTTTTACTAGTAAAGATCAGATTTATGTTCATTTTTATCGGAACATTTGTTATAGTGCCATAATGTTAAGTGAAGTAAATCAGATACACAAGTTTAAATATCGGCTACTTTCTCTTACATGAGAAATGCAATATATAAATAAAGTTTGAAACAAAAGATAATAGCAAAAAGAGAGAGAGGAAAAAGTTATTGTTTTCTATCATGGACGGTGTATCTAAACGTGTACCTTGATTTAGTGTAATCATCTTATGGGTTTTATATTTCTTTTTTAGCCTATTAGTCTGTTTTTTCATCGGCACATATGGTAATCAACTTTATAATGATTTATAAGATAAGTAAATCTGCAGCTGGCAAAATAAAAAGGGATGGAAGGAAGAGGAAAACAAAGAATTGAAATGTGCTTTGTAGATGCACCAATTCCCTACAATGAATATAACCATCATATACTGCAAACATGTACTAGTAAAAATTTAAAAGAAATTTAAAAGTTAGTATAAAAAACTAATAATGACAAATATTCTAGACCACTCTAAAGACAAGCTGCTACCACCAGAATGATAAAATTTGAAAAGACTGGCACTTCTACTTTTTGCATAAGGTGTATTCTCAGGCGTTGCTGATGGGAATATAGATTGATAGCAATCACTTTGGAAAACTTTATTAGTGTTTCTTAATGCTGTGCATATATCTATCATATGGGCCTAAGAGGAGTAAACTTTATGTCCATCAGAAGAATAAGCCCACAGCTTTATTAGTAATAGCCCCTAACTGAAAATGACTCAGTTATTTATCAAAAAGAGGATGGATTGATTGTAGTATATTCACAATACAGAATACTCTTCAGTGGTTTAAAAAATGAACTGTTAATAAACACTGCAACCTGGATGAAATCTCATGTCACATTGAATTAAGGAAATTGCATGCAAAAGATAAACATAATTCTTTTATAGTATGAAGCTCAAGGGAGGCACAACTAAATGATAGTGATACACAGTAGCAAAGTAACCCCCTTCTCTGGGAGGGTAGTGCCTAGAGAGGGATCCTTCTGGATCTGGTGTGAACTTGGCCTTGGTCTGGATGGGAGTTCCCGGAGTGTATACAGGTGTTAATCATTCACACACCTGTGCACTTGAGCTGGAGCACTCACTGTGCGTAAGATGCACCTCAGTAAATGTATGTAATATGTGTCATGTGCCTCAAAATGGTTCCCAACATATGATTGTCTCCACACAGAAGAGAGAGGCTAAGTCTAGCACAAAAGGCTGATGTTGGGCCAAGCTAGGGAGGAGATGGTGCAATTTAAGTATGCAGGCAAACACAAAGAGACAGAAACTTCCCTGCATTTATTGCAAAGAGATAAATTTGTTTTATCTGTGAAAGTAGTAAAATAGTGTGGTGTAGGAGAGGTCTTATTTTGACTCTGTACGACAGATAATAATATTTTATGCCACATCATATCAGAAAAAAAGAGAGAATAAAGTCATGTCAATTTTAAGATTTTTTACTTAAGATTATTCACTCATGTAAATGAGGCCATGGAGCATGATGTTAGTTTCTTTAGTGCAGTGTCTAACATAGTTGTTACATTCTGACATAATAAGGCATCACCATTATCTACACATGTGCTCTTATGGGTATGCATATATATATGCCCTGCATGCTCATCCATAGATAAGTGTCCTTGTCTTTGTATTATTAAGATGCTATTATATTATGCAAACTTTCCTGCATCTTGCTTTTTTTTCACCCAATGAAATTCCATGGAGTCCTTGCAGCTTAATAGATATGTTATGGTGGCTGTGGTGTGGATATATCTTAGTTTACTCAAGCAGTCCTTTGCTGATGGGCCTTTGGTATCCTGCAGTGAGCAGGTTTTATGCTCAGAAGCAGCAGTCTGGGTTTGTCATTTACTTTATTAGTCTCAGGCATACCCCATGCATCACAGGGCTAAGTATACATGCCCATTTACTCAGTGATAAAAAAAAAAATAAAGAAAATGGCATATGGGAGTCTTTGTGTTAGGTATGTGGAGAAGAACTTATGATTGAAGATCAAGATTTGCTTGTATTCAGTGCTTGCTGTGGTAAGGGCTTGTAGTGTATTTATTTAATCCTACAGCAATGCAGTGAGGTGCTTGATCAACAGAGATTCTTACATTTCTGATTTCTTGGTCTACAGGTGTATAGATTGTATAATTTCATTTTCCAGGTTGTTCCAAATTTTTGTAGGAACCATCTATTTCTTTTAAAGATGTCAAATGATTTATACTTTAACTTTTTCATTCAATTTTACATTTTTGAAGGAGGCCTTGTACCATAGAACTGATAGGTTTTTTTTGTCTAAGGAGCTTTAGAAAACCATGTCAAACCATGTTTTCCCCTCTTTCCAGCTGAGAGAAGAAAATTGAGGTAACTTGCATCAGATCTGTAGAACTAAGGTTCAGATCCTGGTTTTCCCACTTAAGTGTCTGTGATTTTATCTATTGTGCAATATTACCTCTCAAATAAGAAGTTCACTGCTCCTTTATTTTATACATGAGTATTCACTGATAACATGAAATAGGGGGATTCTCGGGAAAACTCTGTAATTACACGTCAATCACAAACAGTAGTAAAATTTAAAGACAAAAGACGAGACGTGTGTCAGATAACGATTTCTGTGTATGAAATCATTCTAAAAAATAGTGACTTTTTCTGTGTGGTTCAGGATCCCTCAAGCCTGTGATTCACTGAAGATTCAGTTAGTCAGTGCTGCTGCCCAGATTGATGGTCAGCTGGAATAACAGGGAGGTTGAGCCACAGACCAGAAGCTGTAGGGGGAAGTGTCAGGCTTATGCAAGTGGTGTCAGTATGGTTTCAAGAGGAAGAACTGAAACATATCAGATTTCTTGAGCCTTCCATTAGCACTGGCATAGGGTAACTCCCACCCGTTCTCTTAAGTCAAAACAAGCCACTGGGATAACCCACATTCAACCATGGAATCAACGCCAAATCACATGGCAGAAGCAAAGATAGAGAATGATGAATAATTGCTATTTTATTCAGGATGGAAATCATAGAAAATTTCTTATTTAACTCATACGGTGCTGGCACTGATATCTTATTATCGTGTGTATATACACATGTGGGTTTTGCTGAGAAAGCCCGCCAATATATTTACCTTATAATGTGCAAACAGTTGGTTTTCTTTTCCTGAGGCATTTATTTCTGAGATAGTAGTTTGCCATGTCTTAAGCTGAATATCTAAGCTGAACTGAATCTCTCCACATATCACAGCTACCCTCATGCTCTTGAAGTCCCTTTCTCTGCAATGATTTTAATCTCTATTTCTCAGGTCACCAAAACACATGGCATTGTATTGTGACTTATCAAGTCAGCAGAACTCTTTGCTTACATAGCGAGGTATCAAAATCATTCCTAACTCAGGTGACTATATAATGCATATAAATTGAATATTTTCCAAAGGAACATTATCATACTTCCTTTCTAAAGAAAAACTCTTTTTATACCTTTAGAATTCTTCTTAGTACACTCACTTTGCAGAATCTGTGTCTTATTGTGCTAAACACATTTGTCAGAGGAATAAAATGAGGCATATAGAAATAACTACCAATTATATATAGGCTTGATCAACTGAGATTCCTATATGTCTGATTTCTTGGTCTACAGGCCTATAAATTGTCTAATCTCATTTTCAGGTTGTTTCAGATTTTTCTAGGAACCATCTCTTTCTTTTAAATACTTCAAATGATTTATACTTCAACTCATTCATTCCACTTCACATTTTTTTTTAAAGGAGGCCTTGTATCATAGAAGTGTTGGTGTCTTTGTCTAAAGAGCTTTAAAAAATCATGTTAAATTTGAACCTTAGGAGCCGGGCGTGGTGGCGCACGCCTTTAATCCCAGCACTCAGGAGGCTGAGGTAGGCGGAGCGTTGTGGGTTCGAGGCCGGCTTGGGCCACAACGTGAGTGCAAGGCCGGCCTGAGCTACATAGTGCGACCCTGCCTCAAAAAACCAGGGCTGGGAGTTTGGCTCAGCAGCTTAAGCGCCTGTCTGGCAGGTGCGAGGCTGTGAGTTCGATCCCCGGTGCCGCAAAAAAAAAAAAAAAAAAAAAAAATTTGAACCTTAGGGACCATTACTTCTTGTTTGTTTGTTTTTAGTCACATGACAGAAGATGAAAATCATAGTTTATAGGCTTTAGCCTAGATTCCAGTTTTATTTTTATAAAATCTATGAATTTATGCATTTTAATTAATTTAATATCTCCCCATGGACAGATGCACACATTATCCTAATACTTGGAACATATTAGCAAATGGCCAGTGATCAGGAAATAGTTATTATTACTCTTGAAAACAATGACTAGCACAGGAAATGGCCTTCTTCAGTCCGATCAGGAGGGATAACTACAGGACAGGGTGGCTCATGCAGAAGTTGTGTTTCTCCTCTTTAGCTTGGGAGTTTTCTTCCAAGTGTCCAGATGGCACATGGATCATCTCTTGGGTGAGAGCCAATGAGATAATACATGCATGGTACCTAGTGAGTGCTCTGTAAATATTAGCTTACTTCCCCTTCAGCTCCCTGTCCTCCTGGGGAAAGGACAGCTCGGGAACTAGCCCTCTGTCTTATGTTGGGTTCCCCAGAACCAGAACTGAAAGAAGCATTATGTCCAGGGAATTTATTGAGGAATCATCCCAGGAGAGACTTGCAAAGGAGTGGTGGAAACAGGCCAGCTAAAGGGAAAAAACCAAATACAGATTCCATTTTAGATGAAGTCCCAGGCACAGAATAACCCCTGCAGGTGATATGTAATAGAATTGGTGCCTCTGACTTTGTCCTGCCTGCAGGCCGGGGAGCTTGCCTTTCAGACTCCTGCAGCAGCATGAGTGGAATATAATTTCTCAGTCACCTCTAGCTCTTTATGCTACAAGTGCCCAAGGAAACCTTGGAAGAAGACCGCAGGAACAATTCAAACGAAGTGTGCAAAAGAGGGTGGGGATGAGTACACAGTACTGGCCATAGGAATAGAGGTGGTAACAAAGGTTACCCCCAAATACTGTCAAACTTTATAGAGACCAGGTGAACAAAACGGTTTGTTAAAATAGTTACCTTCCCATGGGCCCAACAACTGTCTACTTAGGTCAGAGTCACCCATTACAGTTGTGAGTAGCTACTAAAACAGTAATTCTCATCAAAACTGAGATCCATCTTTGAAGGCCAATTACCCAAAACAAAAATCTTCCTTAAATGTCAGCCTCCTCCGTTAATGTTCTGCCAGACACAATCTGAATGTAGTTAAGAGTATTTGATTAGAGCTTTACAGGGTAAAGGAAAATGATGTACAGGAAATAACTTTAATATGATCCCTTTTAGAAGGAGACAATTGACGATCGATTTTCAAGCTGCGTAGGACTATTCCTGTAAAATGAATGGTTAAAGTGAGAAGCTTACTTCTAAGAAGGTATACTGTTTGCATCTTAACCAGAGATTTTGGAAAAGAACAATTTGGAAGACAAGCAAAGAAAATTTAGGAGCATTTCAGAAGTCAAAAGGGAAGAAACAGTTATTAGAAATAGTAAATTTCCACAAAACCTGTTAATGGTCTTTGACATGTTTAAAAAGGCATTTATATTTGTAAAAAGATGATCTATTTCAGTGTCATTATTCCCAATGTGCCTCATTTTGAAATCTCTTGAGCAATTAGAAATTGCTGATGAACAATTCTGTGTATTTTGGAGGTTGGTTAATAAAACATTTCATCTGTGCTTCATAGCTTGTTACCATTCTTGTATTATTTTTGTCTGGGTTAAGGACCTGTCCATCATTGGAAGTAATTGAAAAGAAAACTTTCCTGGAAGCTGGATGAGAACCAGAACCAGAATCTTAAATGGTGACTAGTGGCAAGATTCCAGAATTAATTATGAAGCCTCTTGAAATGATGTAGCATCTTTTGACCTATTTCGATGGACAGAAAGTATCACAAATGGAAAGCTCGATTTCCTTTTGGTCTGTGCTTCCTTGTGGTTTGAGGTCATGTCCACTCTGCAATTTGAGCCCCCATCAAAGCCCCTTCTTCATGAATGTCATCAGCCTGCAGCAGCCGGGGGTAAGACAGCCTGCCTGTGTGTGTCACTCCAGCAGGTTCCAAAATCAGAAGCCCCGAGCCTCAATTTGTTTCTTTTGATTATTGGCAGCTGGCTGTCTGTGCCATTTCTCTGATGTGACAGTCTGAGCATCATAGCTGTGTCCTCCCCTAATTATTCATGGTTCCAGTGTTACCCATGTGGGATTTATGACCATAAGGACAGTGGATTAGAAGCCTGAAGAATTGAGGCTTAAGTCTGCTGCCAGAGATTTACTGTCATTGTTTTAGGTGCAAAATATTAACAGCAGCTCGAGCCTCTTCAGTTTCTGGCTTAGGACAGTTAGGGGGGAATTATCTACAAAGGAGTACATTTTCCCCAAACACAGCTGGGAAAGCAATCACATAAGGTGCTGTTGAAAACCGGGATTTAAGTTTAAGCCTGTCATTCCATATCTGTTTGGCATCACCTTATACCTATGAATACCTGATCCGGATAACGTGAAATGCAGGTTTAGGAGACTGCTTTCAAGGTGTGTGGCAAGGGGAGTCTTTCTCCTTTTCTGTCTCCCGTTTAGTATTCTGTAAGATTGATTAAAGAAAAAATAATTTAATAATCATGCACCATAAATTATTACTAGAAATACCTATATCCTGTGTTACAGTATCTTATTTCTTTAACTTCGTTATTTATGATCCATTCTATCTTGTAGCATCATGCTTTAAATGATTTTGCACATGTAAGGTGATTGGTAGTTACACTTCATCATATTTTTTTTTGTGTCTTTGAGTGATTTTTAAAAACATCCTTATTCTTTTAGATCCTTTAATGTACAATTTAAGTAGAAAAAAAAGCTTTCCAAGAAGTACACTTACAGAGGTTCCATATCAAACATTTCATGAACTCATGTAAATCATCTTCCTTTCTGTCTATCAGTGAACAAATACTTTTTGAGTCCCAACAATATTATCAGGGGCACTGCTGGCTGCTGGGTGAGGGGACAAGAGCCACAGTGTGTTTCATTGCATTTTGAGACTCTCAGTCCATAAAAATTGAGCACTAGTGAATTCCAGGGACTTTACTAACTACTGGGATTCAGAGATGAAACGATAGCTCCTTTTACAGAATTCTTAGAAATGACACAAACAAAGATAATGCAGTACACGTAAGATTATCTAAGGCTATACCAAAAATACCTGCAACTGGATAATTAATAAAGGATGAGAATTCTTACTCATGGTCCTGGCTGTTGGGAAGTGCAGTGTCAGAGTGAGTGACTGATGAGCCTGTCATCACAGGTGTTATCTTTGAACTGCATTTTCACATGGACAGAGGGCAAAGGGGCAAACAGGCTCTCTCTCACACCTGCCTTACAGGGCTCCCTGAGGCCTTATCTCTTAACAGTATCTCAATGGGGATTCAGTTCCAGTGGCATTAGGAAATGCAGGCTTGAGGATGCAGTTTGGACCTCAGAGAGGACTTTGCTAAGCAGATAAGATCAGGGAGAAGTGCACTCAGAACATGAGACATGACATATCCACAAGCACCTGAGACCTGACAAAGAATTTATCAGTGACTCCGAGTTATTAGAAAATAAATTGTAAGGCAAAGAGAAGCTGCACTAGCATGGGTTGGTGGGTGTCCGATCATAAAGAAACTGTATATGCTGTTTGAAGTGCTTCCTGTATTTCCTGCCAGCTGGTTATTAGAAAGGCATGTACTCTTCTAGTAGACATCTGTTATGGTGATGAGAACAGGAAAGGGAATTTTCCAACAACACAGATTATATAGCAGTGAGATACAAACTCAGATCTGCTTGCTCTCAAAGCCCTCCGAGTTGGAGCAGATTGTGTAATGATAAAGTTTATGGTGACTTCACTTGTTTGCTACTGTAAAGACAACTGGATAAAAGTGTGCATGGAGGACAGAAATTTATTGCTATGGAAATAAGAATCTTGGTATTAGTATGGTATCACTGGTAGCTCAGTAATGACAGCTGCCCTTTGTAAGCTCTTGGAAAAGGGCCCACATGAAATGATTACCTGAGACTTCAGTCAGCTCTCCAAATGTTCAATATACTAAAGGTAGGAAGTAAGAAAATGTGAGTAGTGAAGGAGGTGGATTGGGATGGCTCATTCATTGTAAACTGGATAAAAAGAAAGGAACTCAGTGTAGGAACCGAAGACACTCGAGATCCAGTTTCTCCAACATGGGAGTTCTCGGCTGAGCTTGATGCCCGGGAGCCATTGCTTGGTCACAGTGTCCAAGAGAAGGCAAATTTTCCCAACTGTAGTACACAGCCACCCAGGTCTCTAACTTGGGGTAACACTGCTGACTTCACTTGAGAAATCACTGCCTGCAGTTCGGTGAATCTTGTGCTGGAGTTGTAGAAAGCTACTCACACCAACATATCTGGATAGTGTACAACTTTGTGCTTAACCCCGCAGTTCGGGGATAGAGGAAAAGAGGATGAGAAGCAGGTTGTGAAATTAGTAATGCCTAATTGTATCCAGAGATCTTGTATAGCATTAGAATGAATGTGATTTTGACGTCGATGAAAATTTCAAATTTATTTAATAGCTGCCTATGCATAAGCAGTGCAGCTGGTCCACACTGTTCCTAAGATTGTTTTTAATATTCCCTCGTTAGTGAACCAAGGCAAATTGAATTCTCCCTTAATATTTCCACTATCCCTCATTCACCTCTCCTATAGAGAGCAGTGAGTGTAGAATTCCTGGGCCATTCCACTTTCTGTCTGATGGAGATGTTTGTAAAGGGAACACTCTTTATTTCATGTCTTTTTCCTGTGGATATAATTTATTAGTATCAACTCAATAACCTTGAGATAAAATAGTTTTATGTTGACACTTCAGTTTTGTTTCTCATTGCTTATATTTAGATGAACCCATGTGCAGGTTTGCCTGAGACAGCCTGGTTTTATTCCTATTTTCTCAGTGTAATTCTTAGGAGTGACCACTTGAACTGTCTAAAAATATTCCAATTTGGAAAATAAATTGCATAGTCTTGTATAGCAGATGCCCTGAAATTCTGTTCAGTGATCTTCATTCCTGAATGTTCCTGTGCACATTACCCTGTTGATATTGTGTACAAAGCACTGTCCTAAAACCACAGACCTTTGTCCCACTCATTCTTCCGGCAGCCTGGAATTTAGGGGTATTTTCCTTCTGCCCAAACCATCCCTCAACCTATTGCTAATTAATCTTAATTGGTGGTTAAATATCATTTTTTCCTATGAATGGCCAGTTGCTCCAGTGCCATTCATTTGGAAAAAAAATTGCTTTTCCTGTTCCATTTTATTTGCATCCTTATAAAAAGTTGAGTAGCTTTATGTATGTGTTCTGTTTCTGGAATCTTTTCTGATTCATTGATCTTCCCTACACCAACACCAGACTGCCATAATTACTTTCAGGTGACTGTAATTCACCATCAAATTGAGATTTTCCAACTTACAGAAATGCACCATGGTCAATCCATGGCCAAGAACATTGCTACATAATGAATTTTGGTGGTGATGGAGAGTTATTCACAAAGAGAAGGATGAATAGTAACAACCAATGGTGTCTTCCATACTACCTCACGTATTATAATAAAATACATGTTTTTACGAATAGTTCTTTATCCTGTTTATCTCATAGAAATACCCCCCCAAACCTTGGACACATGGCCTTTGTTACTAATGGAACATCTTTTGGAATCATCTTATTAAGAGCTACAGAACAAATATTCTAGTTTCCCTCTATATTGTTTGAGACACTGCAATTGGAGAATGCCTGTGTGGTGCAAAATGAGAAATTTTAAACTAAACTGCAGTATCATTTGAATAAATTAGAATAGATTTTTGCAATTCATCCTGCATATATATTATTGGATCTCTGAAACTACTTACTGTATTGATTTTTAAAGTGATCCTTAAAATGCTTTTTTAAAATGAATACAACACTTTGCTATTGTGAGATTGTATCTACCTGAGAATATTTACTAGGTACACTTAAAAAAAAAACTTTTTTCCTTTAATCCCAGCACTCGGGAGGCTGAGGTAGGCGGAGCGTTGTGAGTTCGAGGCCGGCTTGGGCTACAGTGCGAGCACAAGGCCGGCCTGAGCTACATAGTGTGACCCTGCCTCAAAAAACTAGGGCCGGGAGTTTGGCTCAGTGCCTTAAGCGCCTGCTCTGGCAGGCGCGAGGTTGTGAGTTCAATCCCCGGTGCCGCAAAAAAAAAAAAAAAAAAAAAAAAAAAACACTTTCTTGCATATAAGCTCAAGTAAATCTCTCAACATTTCTAAACTAAGGTTAATGGAGGTAAAGGTTAACGAAGGTAATGTCAGACTGATATATGCCCCTCAAACATTATTCTGTTGTCCAAAATAAAGTAATTAATTAAACCAATAATTACATGAGTGACTTTGTCAGGATGACTGTAAATCAAGCTCTTTTTTCCCCTGAGGGATACTATACACAGGTCTATAAAATTGTTTTTTGCTACCAATCTTGAGCTTTGTAACTTCTTTGGACCATGGTTCAAAGTAGTAAATTATAAATAACTTGAAGACTGCACTCTAATGTGGTCAACTTATTTTATACAGCTGTGAGAAGTTTTCGGCTGAATAACATGTACTGTTCTCAGAAGATCCCTTCATGTCACACATTCAAAACTAACTAAATTGCCAGGACGTGGAAAGCGGGGTGATACATTATAGTTGCTGAAGGTTCACTTTATCTTGAATAATAAAATTACCCATCTACCTAGAATTGAACTTAATTGTACAGTATTGTATTTCCTTTGGCAATTAACCCAATAGAGGTTTGGGGTAATATATATGAAAAATGCATTGTAATCTGAAAAGCACTAGAAAGTTGTTAATCGTTGTCAGTACTATATTGGAAAAACTACCTGTGGCCACTCAGAATGGAGGAAAAAGTCTTAACAGTGAGCAAAGAACAACTCAGCCCTTAGGCAAGTACTTTATCATCAGAACATTTTTTAATGACTGTGATTCGTAGCAGATGGAAATTAACTCCAGTATTTTTCAAACTAGAGGTCTTGACCCATGAGTAAGTTATGAATCAGTTTATTGGTTGGAGACCAGCATTTTAAGAAAATGAACAGAAGTACAAAATGTAAGACGATATACTGGAAAATTAGGTAGTAAAAATAAGAATTGTTTTGAAATTTCTAAGTATATGCATATATAAGTACACAAACACTTACACTGGATGGAAATACAACATGTTCTATTTGTGGATCATGGCTCAAAAATAAAGCAAATCCAATAACATGTTGTGGTCATCTTTGTTTAAAGCATTTTAAGATCATTATGGTAGGCCATAAACTTATCAATTATATTACATTTAAATTTTACTACAACATGTTAAGGCTTTTACATATCATCTGCTTATTGTTTCTGAGTCTATACAGAGCCTAAAGATTTACACATCAGTATTCTTTTCATAAACCACTGAGCCATTAAAGACAATCACATATCATGTTCAACATATTTCTTGAGAATTGCGACTATATAAGAATATGAGGGAAAATTAAGAGTTTATGATTATACTTTATGAAAAATAGTAGTTTTACTTCTCTATAGGATATAAATATTTTCTAAGTAGTCAATTTTTCAAAAGTTGATACTACATATTTTAAAATGTTTGAATTTTTAACATTTATTTCTTGTAGCAGAGTCTATATCAGCTAACTATTGCTGAGTAACAAATCATCCCCAAACAAGTGATGTAAGTGCTACTTGTTTTCTGCCCATTCTGTGGGCCATTGTTCTAAAATGTGCTTCCCCAGCAATTCTGCTTTCAGATAAGTCCCTTGTGTGTCAACCACAGATCTGTGAGCAACTCTGATCATGAGTTGGTTGACTGTTGGTGGGTGGGCTTCAGTGCTGTCTCAACCTGACCATCTCACCTCCTCCACACACTAGTAGAGGCCTGCACAGAGGACAGAGATGGCACTCAGTGCCAATGGGAACATGAAAGGCAGGTTGAGGCTTAAATTAGAACTGGTATAGTGTCACTTTGCCTGTATCCTGCTGGCTATGTAAGTCACAGGCTATCCCACATTTAAGGGCAGGAGAAATTCTCTTACCTCTTGATAGGAGAAATGTCAAAGTCTCAAAGCAAAGGGTAGAGATGCAAGGAGGCCACTAACTGGCAGCATCAGTGCAATCTACTGGCTGCAGTGTTCTCAGGAGCAATGTAAAGGAACCCTTTAGACAGTCCCCGCAAAGACACTCCTTCCTGCTTTTAGCTGACCTCATGAAAAAGAGAAGATTGATGTGGAAATTATCCCTAATCCATTTATTAATAAATAGAACATTAAACTGGGGAGTTTTCTCTCAATTTGTCTATAATAAACATTATACCTTCAATATTATTGCTAACAGAGGGATTGTGTTTGCTCTGAGAATGTTCTGAGGCTTGCTCCACTGAACAAAGGCTTTCCTAGGAGGTGTGGGTAAAGGAATCAATTGTAAGTTAAAAAAATGTTGTACACTGAGGCCTCAGTTCAAGAGTACTTTTTGACATAAACTCTCTTTTCACAGATATCTCTAAAAGCCCTCTGTTTTGGATGGAGTGTTCCCCAAAGCAACCTTTACATGTAGAACATAATTGCTGTGCTTAGCTCAAAACTTGGGCCAGAAAACCTAAAATGTCATTTAAAGCTTGAAGACAAAATGAATATAATCTGCTGAGAATAGTTTCATCAAGAAATAGCCAGGTTCTAAAATAATATTTTGTATAATCCTTTGTTTCTTGTTGAACCCATTAGAAAGAGGAAATTAGAAAGAAAGCTAGAAAGGGTACTGCTAAATATCTATTCACATGGTAATTAATTTATTGTGTGAGGAACAGTCGAATTAAATATGGGATCTGTAGACTCTTGTCTGTCCTGTAGATTTTATAATCTTATATACTTGTTGAGGGAAATTATGAAGTGGTCAGGGGGGCTGACCAAAGACAGACCACCTGGAGTTGAAGTGAAGCTCCATCATGCGTTACCTGGGTATCTCACATTACCTGAGTTTTTTATACCCCCTAGTAGAACAGGGATAATAATGACTTGAACTTCATGAGTCTGTTTTGAGGATTGTGTAAGTCAATGTGTGTGGATGACACTGGACAGGGAGTAGTGCACAGTAAATGCTAAGTGTTAATCCCTCTATCAGTATCTCAGCTGCTTTTTATTCCACCTTCTGCCTTCTCAGCGCTTCTCTGCACACTTGTCTGAACTCACATGTCGTGTACATGGGAGCCTGGAAGACAGAAATAAAAGACAAAGGCACCTGTGCCCAAGTCCTGGGTGGTCATCCCCACCGTGCAGTCTGCAGCGATGATGACATTATCCAAAACTTAGACACAAGCACTGAAAGTCATTCAGGATGTCCATGAGATGTTTTTGTTAAATGGTTTCATGTACACAATGTCCTACACCAAGGTATATGCTTTTTAAACTGTTAAGTAAAATACACTAAATTAGCTGGATTTACTAAATTTTATTTCCACTATGTTTCTCTGAATCCAGGAAGTTTCCAAATGTTATGTAAGGCATGGTTTTTGAAACGAAGTTGTAATATATAAAAGTGCACTAAGTCCAAGAAAGGTGGCATATTTTCCACACGTTTCATGTCTAAACATTTTAATCTTCATTTGATGATTTCTAACTGTCCTCGGAAAATGTGTCGAATTTAATATTGACTGAATTTTGCCCCAAAGGAAAGGAAATGATTTAATGCTCTTCGTGAATCCTTGGATCCCATGAGAAGTGTTGATTAGCTATGGAATTTGCTGGGTCAATACCGTAAAATCTTTATAACAAATTTGCTACTCTTGGTTTGTTCACATCCTTGTCTTGTGCTGCTTTATATTTGCTTTGGAAGTAGTAAGCTATGTGTTAAGGAAAAGCCTGGTAAGTGAAATTTGAATCATTCGTTGAAGAAATCAGTCTCGAGTTCAAACTTGCCCTAAGAAGTGCTGGACTCTAACAACTAAGTTTAGACTGGACTTAGCTGATTACCAACATGAGTTTATCATGGGTTTAAATTAATCATTTTGGGAAGAGAATACATTTTTAATTCAGTATTCTGATGCTGTAAGCTCAACTTAGGCAGGTATTTCACAGCTAAAAATGAATACATGAAATATGTTTTTAAAATTTTTAATTAGCACTGTTTTTGATCTATATTATAATGTAATAATGCCAAGTCAGGCATTGTTAATTTCTACTTTTCAAGTTTATGCATACTTCGCAAGAGTAGCCGTTATGTGTGTGTGTCTATGGTTTACGCACATTTTCACAATTTTATATGGTCATGAAGAATTTTAAAGTTTCTTCTGCCCCTGGACAACTCTGAGTATCACTGGTTCTTTTCAAATCCCAAGTCCTCAGTGTCAGTTTTAGAATTTCTTATGCTTCCCAAAATTTGTGGTTTACTTTAGGTCAGGCTGCTACAACAAATTTTCTCAAATAGGTGAGCAGTAGAAGTTTGTTTCTCACCATTCTGCAGACTGAAAAGGCCAAGAGTGAGGTATTGGCCGGTCTGGTGCCTGATTCGTGCCAGCTTCCTGACTTGTACATCAGTGGCCCTCATGCTGTGGGCGAGTAGCTTACACGATCTTCCTCTTGTGGGGGTGGAGGAGGAAGAAGAGGAGGAGGAGGAGAAAGAAGTGGAGGAACAGCAGGAAGAGGAGGAATGAATCTGAGAAATCTGTCTTCCTCTTCTCATAAAGACTTTAATCTCATCATGAGCCTCCCAGCTTCTTGACAATCAAAATTCAATTACCTCTCAAAGTCTCCACCTCTTTTTATGTAGGAAATTTGAAGTGACAGAACCATTCTGCCCGTGTCATCTACCAGGATGAATGGTGGGTGGTGCATTCTGGAGGTTGGGGGGATTATTAACAAGGAAACCTTGAGAGCAGGACCTGTATCTTCCAGCTCCTAACTCTAATGGGAAGTTATTCTTCAATCCAGGATTTGGCCATGTTGAGAATAACTTGTCATCTGCCTGATATTGTACATAATTCCAGTGTTTAAGAGCATAGACTTTGGTGGCGGGTGTGCTTGGGTTCAGTCCTAGCTCTACCAGTGACATCAGTCATTAGTTATGTATTTTGGACAATCTCAGTTTTCTCATTGATAGAATGGCAATAACCGTATCCATCACATTGGGTGATTTAAGGATTAAATAAATGCATGCACATAAAATCTTCTAGTTCTGAATGTGGCACATGGTACGTGAGGCTAGTTATTTTTGTTAGAATTGTTGAATTGAAAACCTTTCACTCCACAAGAGAATGACAGCAGACCATTTAGGCCTTGCCAAAGGGTGGGGGAGCTGTTTAATATCCAAATAATGATATCATTATCATTTCTAAGTTGAGGCTTTCAGCTAGAAGGAAACTTTGATAGAATGTAGAAGCAGAACTTACACAAACATTTTTATTTTTTTATTTGTACTTTGAAAAAAACGATCATTTCCAAGTACAGGTATAACCCAAGTTTATATGTCAGTGTTGTCTTGTACTTAACCTTACTTAAGGATTCTACACTGATTAAAGTGAAGTCATTTCTAAATTAGAGAATTGTGGTGCAAAATGAATGTCTCCAAAGTTCCATTCAAGTTTGCTAAGTCATAGTAATAATATTAACAAAATCGTAGTCTTTTGTTTTTATTGTAAAAAAGGTATTCAATAATAAGAACCAGGCACCAAGGGACAACAAACAACATTGAGTGATTTGTGAACCATTATTTTATTATTTTTATTTTTTTGTACCATCACCATTAGGAAATTATCCAAGCGCCATTGTAGAAATAAATCATTGCAGTAGGGTGGAGAATGATATTTTTATTTTTAAAATAATTGTATTGACCTGAATATTTATTTAGAATGAAGTAAGATCACTTAATTTTTTGGAATCCCTTGGAATCTTGATTTAGTCACATGCTTTGTTAACTTGCTGCTGAACCTCTGGGTTTTTCTTTACCAGTCAATGTCAATACTGAGGCTTTGGGAAGACACTGAATTTATTTGTTAATTATGCAAAAATAAAGCTGTATAAGAAACCATCTTGAAAACTTGAGGCCTCAAACAACCACTTATTGTTCCTAAAAACTTCAGTTATGTTGGTTCTGCTATTCTGAGCAGGTCTCAGAAACACTCATTCACACGTCTGTCATCTGCCCTGGGTTAGCTCCATCCTGTCTTTGAACATAGGTGGCCCTCACATGGCCAGGGTATCAGCTGAAAAGACAGCTCTGTTACCGTGGTACTTTTCCCTCCTGAAGGTTGGCTTTGGCTTTTTCTTTAACTAGCCCCATCATATTTACATGCCAGTTGCGTAGCAGAAATGCTCAGGCATAATTTGTTCTTGCATGAAGTCACTAACATCCTATTGTTCTAAGCAAGTATGTAGGCAAACCAAGAGCCAGAGTACGAGGGAGCTACAGAGTTACAGGGTGCATGGAGGTTACTATCTGGACTGTTAATGAAATCAGTCTACCTCAGATGGGATGGATCCACTTCCACTTCACAGAGAAGCTGTCACTTTTATGGAAGATTTCGCCAACTGTTATTTTCTTTTTCTTTCTTTTACCTTTTTATTTATTTATTTATTTATTTTGGTACTGGGAATCAACCTCAGGACCTTGTGCTTGCCAGTCAGGTGCTCATGCCACTGAGCTGTATCCCTGGCCCCTGCTATTTTATTTTTCTATGTGTGTGTAGATTGAACCCACAGCCTCATGCATTCTAGACAAGTGTTCCACCACTGACCTACATCCCCAGCTCTTTTTATATTTTATTTAGAGACAGTCTCACTAATTTGCCCACCTGGCCTTGAACTTGAGATCCATCTCCTTAGCTTCCTGAGGAGCTGGGATTGCAGGCTTGTAGCACTGTGTATGGCTCCAACTGGACTTCTCAAATAGCCTCTCTTTCTTGATGCTTTGCCTATCATCTCATCTGTGTGCAGTGTCCTTGTAGGAATGGGTGCATTTGAGATGACCAGATAAACCTGTTGCGACTGTTACCTTAAAGAAAAGGCACAACTTGTTTGCAAAGCCAAAAATCTATGAAACTGATGCTTGAGCCACTTGTCTTTACCCAGAAATGCCTGAGAGATACATTCCATGGATGGGAAGAGGAAACTTATCAATGTCCAACAGACCATAATCATGCCTTGTGGGATGATATCGGTGCTATGCCTAGATCCTTCTGGGCTGATGTTCCTTAGCTGCTGCTAGAGAGACCTCTCCTCTCCTCTCCTGTCCTGTCCTCTCTTCTCCTCTCCAACCACCTCTCCTCACTTAGCTCTTTCTTTGGACAATTCTTAGTCCAAGGGTCTGAGATGGCCTGCATTTTGCTTCAAGACCATTTTGCCTCCCTATGAGACCACCCTAGGGTGTACTCCTAACTCCCTAGCTCCTGTAGGACCAGACCCAGAGTAGAATCCAGCTAAGACCCCAACCTTGCTCAGCTCTGTCCCTGACCCCATCTGCCTGCTTCCTTCCCCTGTTCCTGATCGTCACCCTCAGTGTACCACCTGCATTCTCATTCCTGTTTCAGTCTCTGATTTGGGGAAATTCAACCCACGACACATTTTATGATGTTGTTTTCTGTCATTTTGTCTATGCATGTGTTAACTTCTCATTGACTTAAAAACATAGAAAGCATCTCAGATATGAAATGAAGTTTAATTCTTGGGGATATATATTATTAAATACCTAATTTCCAAATTGTCTGTGCATGTGTAAGCATTGAAGCAGACTTGGAGAAAGAGATACCAACTTTATTTTACAGAAAGTGAATTTGTACCCTCACTTTGCCTAGCTGTGCCACTTGTTTGGTTCTTGAGAACTTAGGAAGATGGTTGAATTTGAGTCTAAATATCCTCATAAGCAAAATGATAGTAATCATAATAATGATACTCAAAAATGATAATGTTGACAATTGAGTTAAATATGATTATACACATCAAAGGACTTTTTAAGGGACTGCAGATTACTTATTTTTATTTGTGAATAAAATATCAATACTATTAAGGTAGAATAGTGAGATAATAGATAATAATAATTTTTTGCTTACTAGCTTTTTTTTCAAAAACTGATATTCCTGATTAATCTTTTTATAAGTTTTACATCTTTATGCAAGGGATATGAAGATAGATTTTTGGCTTTCAACACATCAGACAGTAACATCAAGGAATGTTCTCTTCATTTTATCATTATATTTTGATTTTTTTCTTCTGAATGCTACTTCAGCCATATGGCAAAAGAAAGTTTAAAAATTAATAAGCTTCAAAGAATAATGATTTAAACATTATATGGGACATGTAGATGATTTTCTTCTAAAAATTCAGCTAATTTTATTGCATTCTACTGAGCTTTAATAAATTTTGGGTATTATGATCTCCAGATTGTAGATTTGTGCTGGAAATGGCATATCGTAGTACCATATCAGTGATAAAAATCCACCTATATTTTGGGTCAGTCTGGGGTTAAACTGAAAGTAGTGTTCTAAAACTGAGTGGTCAGAATGGCTACCAAACCAACTTTACCAGGACCACTAATTCTGCGTGGGATTTTACATAGCACTGTGGTTGAGATTCACGGAAGCAGGCTCAGGGTCCAATGTGTGCAAAGCCCCTCTTGTGGTCACTTTTCTATTTACACTGCATTGTCTTCCTTCATTTGTTTCTCCTTCTGACCTTCCACTTACTGAAACAAATGTTCTATTGTCTTCCTTAAAGAATTTTTATTGTTGTTGTAAAAGAAATTTCTTCCAGTATTTGAAAAATTCAAGGTAAGGGAAAAGAGTTAGCAGAATTAGATTCCAATGAAGGTTGACACTGATTATTAGGTAATGTGGATGTGTAATAAACAAGAAAGAAAACCCCCCAAGATTGCAAGTAATGGGTAATGGAGAATGTTAGACTCAACATGTGTGTGGGTGTTCATCTTAATTACTGCAAAAAACAATCTGCATCATTGGGTTGAGAGACAGGTAGATGGATTCATTAATTAACAAATTCATTACTCTGGAAAAAATAAAAGAGCATGGAATTTTGCTTTAAAAAAACCACTGATAGTGAGAATTCTTAATATTAAGATTCTTAATCTTAATGTCAACAACATATGTTGACATCAGTTCTTAAGTTTGTGATGATCCTGATATGATTAAAATATAACTTTTTTGCTCTTTTACTTTTGAAAAATGAAAATTGGTAAAGATATTTATCTCTGTCAATAGTATGTGAAATAATTGATCTAATGTTTGATTAAGCAGTTTCAGTCTTAGCACATTTAAAAATTGTAGAACTGCTATTATATAATCCGTTTCAGTCTCATCTTGTAACCTTTTGCTGATAGAGCAAAACAAACCTACACAAATATGGAAGAAATTATCCACAGCCGTTACCAACCCCCGTGCCACTCAGAGGAATGTATCATTGTGCATAAACTCAAGCTGAAAATACTGAACATTCTTCAGCGCAGGGTGTGTGCTAATTGCCATGCTACTGTGTTTTGTTTGCCATTTAAATTGTTTTTTACAGTAAGTTGCCTTGAAAGTGGTAGACATCATTCCCTTAGACATAGAATCAAAGTGGAATGAAAAAGAGATAGGAGAGAGGAGAACCCCCTGGCTTCCTTTGGTTTTTTGTTTGAGGGACTATTCGCATCTCATGTTGCTTTGTTAATTTTACATTTTCATTTAAGGCAGTCAGTAGTGGGCTACATGATTCAGACTGTTGGGCCTCTGACTGTATGAATGGAATGACTGGCCATCTGTGCTTTTGTGAAGTTTTGTCCATAACCCTCCCCAGTATAATCCTAAAATGCCATTGTTTCATTTACACTTCTGATAGAATTAAGGGTCTGTGTTTTAAAATTACTGAGCATTTTTAAAGTGATGTTAAATTTGTTTTATGGAAAACTGTGTTTCTTTAAATTTGTAGTTTTTCTTTGTTCCTGAAATTAATACTTTCTGACTTGATCTCATGGTAGACAAATTTCTGCATAAATTTATCCAAGGAGCATGGCATCCAAAAGCACCAGGACATAGGACAGTTAGACTGAGGAAACATTTGAATAATAGAGAAAGGGGCATGGCAGAGGACTTTGTCAGAGGCACAGTTATCCTTAAAACTTTGTAAAATTAGTGCCTGAATCTTTTGGAATCAAACAAGCCAGAAATAAAATTAATATTTATGTAGGTGTAAAGGCTTAAGCATTCTACAACCCCTATTATATAACTGAGACAAAATAAGGTAACCCTGGTTAAAACATCTTTTAAAAGAAGAAGCAAGGTTATATAATTAGACTACATTTATCAAGTAACTTATTCCACCTACGCAGGCTCTGAAGAAAGACTGAGGAACTGGGGAGGGAAGGATTTCTAAGGAATGATGACTAAGAACAGTTTGATATATGCACTCGTGTTAGCTTTTCAAAAATTTTTAAAGTATCATGTAGTCCATGGCTTAGTGCCTAACTAGCTAGGCAGTGTGCTCACTCCAGCTTTGGGGGCAAAATATGAGTGCAATGATTTGGGAGAGAATGCTCCCCCTTTAAAAATGGAGTTGGAGGAAAGAAAGCAGGAACAGCTAACTAAGAATGTTTATTTGAAGAGTTTGTTTTCAATATTGGTATGTAGAGTTATTAGGTCTGTAGAGTATATCTTTTGTGCCTTGAGATACATGAGGCAGGGGATTGGACTTATATAATGTTATCACTGTTTCAGAGAATACAGAATGTTTTGCTAATCTAACAGCATCACAGGAAAGTATGAAGGAGAGAAAGCAAAAATGAGATAGTAATAAGGAGCTTTAGTATGTTGATCGGTGGTTTTGGGAGGGACAATAAATAAAGAATAAATAGAGTTGAATCACTCCAACTACTACCCTTAGAGTTGCTTCTCTTTTACTTGTTCGACAATCTCAATAACTTGTCCCTCACTCCAGCAGGATAAAATCTGAAACAGTGGTAATTTCTGCTGTTGAAGTGCATTTGCTAATTGAGTTCTAACAAATTGGAGAATTAAACTTCTACCAATTTTCTAGATTGTTTTCTATTATTTTCTTCAGTGTTAAAGCTTGTTGAGACAGCAAGAGAAATGTTCCCTTACCAACTCTGTCAGACACCAGAAGGTTAGTGCCTTTTGCTGATCTCAAACTTTAGGTGACAACTTTGAGTAAATAAAGGAATGTAAAAAAAAATGTTCCTGCCAAATACAGTATAATTGTTGACACCACCACCATTGCAGGTGATATGCAGCCACTCTACAAGTAGTTGTGCTCCCTCATAGGGCTATCTGGTGGTGAACCTGTAATGCATATGTGGCTTTCCTGTTTTCTGTGGAAATATGCACTCAGATAAGACTCTTGTAACTAAAAGAAGACAAGTTTAAGTAAAGCGGTGACAACAAACATGGAACAATGACCCCCAGGACACTTACTGATCCCAGTTAAGGCCCTGGCACTAATGAAAAGCAAAACTTGTCGAAGACATGAGGAAAATTGCCTCAGATTCCAACCTTTAGAAATAACCATCATCTATCTTGGATGAAATAAATTTTAGCAGAGGAAGTTGGCAAATAACTGACGTGGTATTTAAAGACATTTGGTGGATAATGTAATCATTTCATAGTGTTTATCTGGTATTTTATGACTTGAATTTTTATTAATGTGAACGAGCACATACTTTTGACTCTGATAGACTTAAATAAAAATGCTTCAAAAGAGAAGTTGGCGGGTAGCAATTGCTTCTTTAAATTCATTTTTTATCTGCCTGTCCAAAGATAGAGGATAGATTTTACATAGGGCTAATTGGGCAACTGTAAACTGTTGTACTGGAAATTCAGTTGCCAGTTTGGTGGCATTGGAAGGGGTGCTGAAATGGTGATGCTTTGTTGCCCAAAAGCTCCCAGCCTGAGGAATCTCAGCAGGGAACCTAACTCCACTGCCTGAGCTGATGGAAATAACTGTGTCTCAAGTGTTCCCTTCAGAACCAAATTTTCAAAGATCCTTCAAAATATTGAATTTTAGGAGCTGTAACAATTTTCATTTACTTGAAGAAATTGACTCCCCGTAGACTTCAAAGGCGTTGCTCTTCTGCATGAACTGGCTTTTGAAAATGAAGTGTGAAAATAAATTGGTCCCAAAATGTCATAGTGTGAATAACACGGGCACCAGCCTGAATGGACCTGGGTTCTGGTCTCACCTCTTCTTTTAATTTGCAACCAGGTAACCCTCTTCTTGGCTGCTTGAGATGGCCTTGGTGGTGGAGGAGTAGGTGTATTTGGAAAAACTGGTCCCTAATCTGTAACATCAGGAGCACAGTAATTTGTAGAGGTAACAACATAGAAGATGCTAATATACTTTATCCTTAAATACTGCTTGAAGTAACAGAAAGAGAGATTCTAGAGAAAAACTACTATATTGGTATTACTAGATGTCATGAAAGGGAAAAGAGAAACTGATAGAGTAATTTCAGTGTAAGAACTTATTTTAAAGGCTGAATATCTGCTGTTAGCCATTTGCCATATGTGCATGCAGTCTTTTTTTAACATGACTTTTTTAAAAACACATACCTTTATGTATCTTTGTGAAATAATGCAACAGGCACAAAAATCAAAGTTTAAAAGTATTTACCTTCAACTCTACCACTGAGAAGTAACCATTATTCACATTTGGCTAGCATCATTCCAATTATATTTCTAAATACATATATAAATATATATGCATGCATGAAAGCATAGTTTTAGAAAAATGAGATCTTTCTGTAAATATCAATTTAATATGAAACTTTCACATTCTGGTTTTAGTATTGATTGCCTCTCTGTGGTGTCTGAAAACTTTCATGCCCTGCTGAGCTTCTTTCTATTCTCCCTGACTCTGGCTTGATGTTTTGTTACACGTATCATTATTTTTACATTGTGCATACTTAAAGCATTCATGCTGTTCTAGAACCTTGATTTCTGTGTTTGGTTGGTACCAGCACCGTATTTAAATACAATCAATGTTTTCTACAATCACTGTTTACTATATTGTTTATCTTCATTCTTCACTGACTTGGCTTTCTTTCATTGTCAAGGTCTACATAAAAAGCATACCAAAGGGCTCATAGGTGTGTGTGTGTGTGTGTGTGTGTGTGTGTGTGTTTTATGAGGTCCCTCGTGCTTGCCAAGCCATCTTGATACAGTATTCTTGGGTCACATTTATAGCCATGTCTCCATGCTCTTCTAGCACTAAGTGTAGCTGTGCAGATGTTTAAGAAGAACCTGTTCTTTCTCTGCGATGAGTTATTTGCTTTTTATGCCTGGATACTAAAAAACAATTTTTTTATTTTCCTTTGAAGTAGGATATTTTGCATAGTTGCTTTGCCCTTTCTCATCTTGCTTGGAAAGACTTTTACAAACATTCTGTCTTTTCTCATAAAATATTAGTGACTTCTTGATTTTCTTCCTTTATCTGAGACCAGAGTGTTTTCCATTCATGGGCTATGGTTTGAGAGATGGGTATTACGAGTTCTTTTCATTCTTCTTGAGAGGGGCAGCTGGGGAACTTACTGAGGGCACATACATTCTTCAATCAGCTCTATTTTTTCTTGTGACATTTGCTTAATATCGTGTAGTAGGTTTATATCGGGGTGTGTGTGTGTGTGTGTGTGTGTGTAATACTTTCCATTATATAGGAAAACTTCAGATTTTAGTTTTCTTAATTCATTTTGAACCTGTGAGTAGATTCATTCTTTTCTTCAAAAAGCATCTTTCTCTTCTGTTATTCTCACTTGGGAGCATTTCTGCTGTTTTCCAGACAAGGGAACGTGTAGGAACCATTATTCAACTTGTCTGTCTTTCCGTTTCTGGTTATGATCTAGAATCTCAGCATGCTTGGACTCAACATTGGCTTGGAGGAAGGGTCAGTGGTTAGAGTCAATCCCAAAAGTTCTACTGTTTTCTCAACTGTCAGAGTTATTGCATTTGGTCAAGCTTTGTTTTGTGTTTGCTCTGTCTTCTTTATGATTGGTGTACTGAGTTTTAAATGTATTCTCTGGAGCAATTTTCATCCTCCCTCAGTTTTAAACCTGAAATTCAGCATGGGATTTGAGCTAAGCATAGAAAGTTGGTCCCCTTGCCTTTGAAGGTGGTTTGTTGTTCCTGTAGAGAAGTTGCCTGGAAGGGTAGAACCAACTGTTGGAGCAAATCAGAAGGGTATTTAACTGAACACCTGCTGGCTTTTACTTTGAGCTCTTGTCAGTGTCAAGTATCATCTTTACCCTTTTTGTCACCTCTCACAAGCTGAATAAGAAAGAACATTCACACCTTACTGACTTTCTTTTTTTTTGGGAAGTTGTTATTTTTCCTCTTGGCTTATTTTTACTTGCCCTAAGGATGTTTAGAGACTGAGGGAGAAAAAGGGGAGGAAAGCAGAAGAAGGAGGAGGAAGAAGAAGAGGAGGGGGGGGAGAAAGACAAGGAGGAGGAGAAAAGAGAAAGGAGAAGAGAAGAAAAGAAAGCAGAGAATATATCAGGTAAGATGTACTATGCAGGTTATTTAAAAGACCCAGCATCTTCAATGTTTTGAATACAAAACATAGAAGAGTCAACTAAAATAAGATACTCTCATTAAAATGTAAAAAAGGTGTTTTCATTTCCAAAATGTTTTCCTGCAGAAATTCTTGCCAATTTGGAAGTTCCATCAAGATAATCTTTATTTGGGAGATTACATCAGATTGATATCCCCAGTTAAAAAGTTACCTGTTTTATTTCCAAATGTTATTAATTGAATAAGACTGCTTATTTTTTCTGCTTGCATACACTGCTCACATGCAGTTTTCATATATATGCTGATCACATTTTCTCCTTGTATTCAGTGTTCATAGTCACTGTTCACTAAGTATGGTATTAGATTCTTCTACTGTGTCCTTTACTCTGTAGAGAGTGCTGTTCGTGAAATCTGCCTCAAAGTGGGTCATGAGAATGAAATGAGTAACTACGCAGAAAGCACCCAGGAAGCTCACAATAAATATTATCACTGTAGTTACTACTGCGGCTGTTGTTATAGCATCCAATGGAAGCCTTCTAGTGGATTTGCTCCTATTGGACATTTTCCTTGAAGTCATTAGTGCCGTCGATGAGATTTTTGCATGCTACTTAGAGTACAGCTCTTATTGGTTTTACATTAATTAAAATTTGGTGTAGAGCATGCCTTGTTTGTTAAAACGTATGTAGGTGACTCCAGTGGATTCTGCTGGATGCATGCCTCAAGCTCATCCTTCGTGTGTCTCCACTGACAGCCTTTTCCTTGGTCACCATGCTCAGGGAAGTAAATAAGCCACATTTTCAGCTGCACAGCCATTGGCCTTCTGTGAGAAACAGCACTGAAATTAAGGATCCTGATTGTCATAGTCCTTATTCAGTCTTGGTCCCACCACTGTGTGCTTCATCATTCATTACTTTGCATTTCTCCAAGAGTTTGATTCCCTTTGAAATACACAGTTATTTTAATTGATGATTGGCTTTGAATTTTTTAACTTGTTGCAAGTGTCTTATACCATTCATGTCACTCAGGTATATTATTCCTCAGACCTGCAGCTGTGGCACTCTCTGAAACTGTTAGATATGCAGAATCTTAGGCTTTAACTCATACCTACTGAGTCAGAGTTTGTGTTTTACCGAGCTCTTACCCAAATTCATATGTTAGTGTTTAATGCTACAGTACCAGTATAGCCAAGATTTTCTTCGATAGAGAAAAGTATAACAGTGAAGAACAACATTATATTAAAAGCTTTTATGTATGTGAAATGGATGCTTCCAACTCATAACAAACGATTACAGTTTAAAACCATAATCAAATTCTGTTGTTTTCCTAAAAGATTGGTAAAAATGCAAGGAGACAGCAATATATTTGTGGCTTATTTAGAAGCAGATATTGGCATTGCTAGGAGTTGGGGGATGTTGGGAATAACCCCTAATAGTATTTTAGCTTATCGAAAGTCTCTCCTTTAACTCAGCTGTCCTACTTGTGGAATTTATCCTATAGATTTACTTGCAAAATATTTTGTACAAAAATATTCATCACAGCATTATTCACAAATGTTGGCCACCAAAGGGCCAGTTTTATGCCATTTGGATATGTATTCCCCCATGTAAGAATGAAGAGCCCAAAAATGCTCTTCATGGCGTTACTTGCAATAGTCTCACACTGAAAATAACCCAAATATCCAGTAACAGTAAAACAAACATATCTGTATCTTAAAAAAACATACAAAAAGGTAGAGTTTGGAAGGAATTGGAAAAGTTAGAACATTTGGGCCTTGATAGTAGAAATGGTGTAGCTGCTGTGGAAAACAGTTTGGCCATTCATCAAAAAGTTAAACGGAATTTACAATATGGTCTGACAATGCCACCCATAGACAAATGTGCCAAAGAGCTGAGTGCAAACTCAAACAGATACTTCTGTGCTGCTCGAGCACCCAGTAGTATGATTCACAGTAGATACAATGTACAAACAACTCACGTCCATCCACAGATGAATAGAGAAGTTATATATATACACACACACACACATATGTAATGGAGTATTTTGCTTTAGAAAGAATGAAATCCGATGGTTGCTAGAATATATATATATATATATATATATATATATATATATGTATATATGATGAACCTTGGAAACATTGTACTGAGATAAGCAGCAACAAATGACAAATATCATATGATTCTACTTCTGTGAGCTACTTACATACATATTCATAAAAGTAAAAGCGAATGGGGGACATGAAGAGCCAAGGAAGGGAGAGTGGAGACTCATCATCTAGTGGCTAGAGAGTGTACGTTTGGGGTGATGAAAACACTGTGCAAGTGAACAGTGGTGATGGTAGCCACAAAATTGTAGATGTACTTAATGCCACTGAATTGTACATATACTTAAACTGCTAGATTTTATGTTATACATAGTTTGCCACAATAAAAGCCAAATTATAGTATATTTATGTAAAATAATGTTATAGTCATACTTTGGTGTCTGTCTGCTTGGAAACTCATCGAATTTGACACTCGACACATTTTGATGTGAACATTTTGCCTCAGTGCTCGTTTGTTTGGTACTGAATGCACAAACTATAACTTGCCTTGTGACTCGCTACCATCTCCAGCCAAAACAGTTTGTTTGGTACTTGTCGTTTTGGTATTTGTTGCACTTCTCAGAACCAATTAATAACAAGTACCAGGATACCACTGTATACCGTGATGAAAATAAATATACCTCCCAGAAATACACTGAACACAATTAGTCTCTCAACCACAAGGCTGAGTGAAGAAAGCCGTCTGCAAAACAATGCATACTATGAAATATAGGCAAGTTCATTTATATCAAGGACAAGTAGGTAGAGCTAAACAAAAATGTATCCAACTGAAGTAAGTGGTTAATGGAAAGAGAAAAGCAAGGAACTTCCATGAAAGGTAGGTGTATTAGCACACTTTTTGTTGTTGTTGCAAAACTACTGGGAACATTTTAAAGAAAAGAAGTTTATGTGGCTGACGGTTCCGGTGGGAGGAAGGTCTGAACAGGATGGTGCTAGGTTCTTGTTGTAACAACTTGGCAGAAAAACGAAAGGGAGCCAGCCATGTACGGAAGGAGCCAAGCATCAAAGAAGCCAAGCTTACCTTTATATCCACTGTGACAGCGAAAGCACTCTGAAAACGACATTGGTCTCTTCTTAGGGTGATTGGCCCCAGTGAGTGTGGACCGGTCTCCCTGCATAGGAGCCCTTGAGGACACGCTTATCCCATGTCCCAGCCAGAGCAAGTTCATGCATATCTGCTGCACAGAGTTGGTGAAGACCAACAGAGCACCTGGAGATTCTTTCGGGGTGCTGCAAGTGTTTAATCTCTTCATCCGGTTATTATTCATTCTATAACAATGTCCTTCTTAATGCATTCTATGCAGATATAATATATACATCACAATTAAATGTTTAAAAGTAAATAGTAAAGAAATGGTTATGTGGTGGGGATGGTAGTAGGATAACTGGATATGGTGGGTCTAACTCAATTTTATGTCATGTTTTATTATTTTAACTGTAAGATTTATTACTTTTAATTTCTCAAATCAAATTGCTAGGCCAGGAAAGTATCAAATGATCTGGATTAGGTAAATGTGCAGAATTTCAATCTTGCATCTTCAGTCTATGTAAATTCCACAAAGTGCAAAGACTTGTTTTGTATAAATATAAAAATGATTCTTTTGTAAATGGAAGCGTTAAATTTGATTTATCTTCAGACCTTAACATTCTGTGTTGTTATATTTTGAAACCTTGCTTTTTAGCTTAGGTCATTAAATATTGAACATATAATTATTGCAAATAAAAAGAAAAATTATAAAGGAAAATGGATTTATTTGTTCTTTTTTCAAACTCGAAACTGTTTGATCAAGGCTTGGGCTGGACTAGTAGTTCTCCCCAAAGGGCCTCACGGTAGCCCATGTTAGAAGTCTTGTTTGGATAACACATTAAATTTGAGAATAAAGCCATTTCCCCAGGAAGGATCAGGAGGCAGTAGTGGACAAGAATAAAGTCCCATGGTGACCACGGGCAGCTGCTTCTTGCCTGGTGTGGGTATCCTCTTCAAATGGTCTTCTTCATAGCCACATGAATGTTCATTAGCATTCTGAAAGCTGAAATCTTATTTGTGAGTAAGATGACCCAGCAAACTGAAAAGGAACTGGAATAAACAATGCCAGCATGTTTCTTTCAAAACTAAGCATGCAGCACACAAAGCACTGTCATATTGGGGATCTTCAAAGCAGCTACCAGGCATTTTCATCTTGGGAAAACTTACATTTTAGGGAGATCACAGTTTCTATCTGGATAGCTGCTTGTCACTTAAAATTCCTGGGAGTGTGTATGTGTGTGTGTGTGTGTGTGTGTGTGTGTGTGTGTGTGTGTGTATGTAAGTCTCCTAAGTAAACCTAAAACTTTCTGTTTCTTTCTTCTTGTGCTATTGTTTGATTAAATTATTCTTAAAAATTCTTTTCAAAGTAGCTACCATGAACACCATTTGGTAAATAATTATGCAGCAAACATTAGGTTTCTTAAAGTGCAGAAAAAAATCAAGGTGTTTGTTTATGAGATCTCTATACGTTTTCTGACTCATTGTACTAGTAAACCTTCATACACCAAAGAGCAAGGGTCCACACAGATAGTTCAGCCCAAGGTCAGTGGCCTTCTCTCAGTTTCTTCTCTCCTGCTCAGAGAGACTTTGTGACTGTGACCTAAAAAAAATTTGAAGTATGGGTAGAATTTATAGGAAGATTTTCCTGGTGTTATTTCCTCGGTAGGGTTGTATTTTAAGCGTTGCCTTTGATTTTTTCTCTAATTTTTCTTTGAAATTAACAATAATAACTGATATGGTTCCCATTCAAAAGGATGTACAGTACTTCTACCTAGCCCACTTTATTTTTACCCTTAAAATTCTATAAGAAGGCAGAACACATTTACTAGAATAATAACAGTCATCACTCTTAACTTCTGAGTTGCCAAGTAACTCAGAAATTTAGGAACATTTGATTTCTCATTTTATTCAGTACTTTTTTCGGTCTAGTGTTACACAGTGGAGTGTACTTTTCAGCTAATCAATATTTTCGTTAAAAGAACAACCGTGGATAAGGAATAAGTTATAAAAAATATGATCTGGAACATGTTTCAAAAATTTAAAATCAGCATTGTCGATATACACATGCATATGTATCTTCCATATAGAAGTATAGCAGCATACGTATATAAATACACACTTTACCTATCCGCATAGAGCTATGTGCATTGTGTTAGAATGCTCAGACCATCCATTGCGTAGGTCACACCTTGCGATCACCGTGTAAGCTGGTGTGCAGTAGCACAGGTCCGGAGGGCCCTGCGTCGGGACGCACCCTCTACTGCATGTGCCGAGGATCCGCCGTTCAGCACGCATTAGTGTCCCTTTGCCTGCTGAGTTTTGTTTTTAATACAGAGGCGAAGAGCACAAGGACGAGACAGAGTGACCTAAAGCTTATAAATCGTGCTTCCTCCCCTTATGATCCTAATTTTGACTTTTATTGCCTCCCTAAGGGACGAGGTTATGAGACCTCGCTATTAAACCTGGGTGAGGTCAGCTGGCCTCGCTGAGTAAAGGGCGGGTCTTCACTTCCCAGATTTTAAGTCATCTTGTATTTTAAACTTGCATTTGCAGCAATGAAGGGAGGTAGCCAGTATCTTCTGTTCCTTTTAGGTTGTGCAGAGGGCGCTGCTTTACATCATGTTTTGTTCAGATTTTTCGGTCAGTGATGAAATTATCTTCATTTTGCGTTGACAGTAGCACGCTTGAGGGATTAAACAGATTATCTTGCCTCGAGCCCACTTGGTTAACAACATCAGCACGCCAAGAAAAGGGAAAATTTTCAGTCAACAGAATTGTACTTTGTTTTTTTATTCATGAACCTCCAAATCAGTTCTTGTTTTAATTACTTTCAGTTAAACCCGCAGTTGACCTCTTTTCATGATATGACCACTCACAGAGTTGATAAGAGATTGTGATGGAACTTTTGGAAAGTACTAGTTAGGAAAGTGAGTCTAGCCCCTGCAGCAAAAGTCCAAGAGTCTTGTGTTTCCTGATTGTTTTCTCTGCCATGTTATTCGGAAAGAAACAGCCAAGAGCGAATGGCCTGCTCCTTGGTGTCAAGAATGTGGATGCCTTTCATGTTTCTCTGCTGTTCTCAACATTGCTTCTACTTCATGACCTAAGATAGCTGCTTCAACTCCAGCCTTTGCCATCACCTTCCAGTAAGAAGGATAAAAGAGCTATAGATTCTCTGGACATTCCCAGAAGTTGCACCTCTATTTAAACTCCATTAGTCTCTACTTAGTCACACAAAAGGAAATGGTGATACTATGTTTCAATTCTCAGTAGTCATATGCCAAACTAAAATCAGTGGCTCTATTACCACAGGAAGAAAGGAAGTATAAAGAAGAAAATGAATATCACCCATAAACTCATCTACTAAAATAGTCACTGTTAAATTTTGGGATATTACCATTCATTACTTTAATGCATTAAATATTTAAACAGTATTCCACCATGTATTATAGCATTTTTGTTTAATTTGATAAGATACCCTGAACATGTCGCACCATGTTTCTTATCCTTTAAAACTCTATTTTAATGACTGTGTGGTGTCACATACTCTCTCTCTGTATATATAATAATTTATTCAGCCAAATTCATACTTTTGAGTATTTAGATCTTTTTCCTATGTCCTAGAGACATGAGTGATCATGAATATTTTAGTAACTGTCCAACATACTTAGAGATACAATTCGCATTTCTAAATTTTTAATATATTCTATAAAATTGCCACTCAGAAAACTGGCCCAGAGTTATGTCCCCAAGTCTCATCCCACAGTCTCTTCTGCTGCTCCAGCCTGTAAGTTTACAGTGATGACTAACTGGATAGTTAGCAAGTAGTCTCTTATTATCGTTTTAATTTACATTTCTTTGAGTAATGGAAAATTTTAAAGGGAGCCTTTAGTAATTTGTACATTTGTTTCAAATTTCTTTCCTAGGACCTTTGTTGATTTTTCTACTTATAAATTTATGAAACCTCTTTCTATAATAAGGGTATAATTTACCTTTAAACCAACCCGGTCATTTTTCCAGCTCAGAGTTAGTTTTCTGTTTCAACAAGTATTTATATTCTTGGACAGTTGACCTCTTTTGAACAGTATTTATTTATATCTGTTGAGCAATCAATAAATGTTTGTTAATAAGATAGAAAAGTGGGCAATCAGATTTATTCCCACATTTTATTGTTCTTAATGCTTATGGCTAGTGTTTGCTTCTTTAATCAAGTCCCGGTTTGGAGCTTTTAGTTTTAATATGGTTGTTCATTGACCAGAGCGTATATTTTGGTAATAAGTATGAGAGGGAATGTATTAGGTTTGACTGCTCATGCGTATCCTGATATCACCTTAGTTACCCTGGAGATTGAGGCAGAAGGATCTCAAGTCTGAGGCCAGCCTAGGCAACTGAATGAGATCCTGTCTCAAAATTAAAAACTAAAAGCTAAAAAGAATTATGGACATAGCTCAGTGTTTCCTGGGTCCCTGAATTTATATATATCTATAAATTGATATACTATATCACATGCATTTTTTTATGTTGACTTTACTCACAGATTTACTGTAGTGTATACTTCATTACAGATATTTTCCAAGACTCTTACGTATCTTCTGCTATGTGATATGTGACATTAGTATAGCCAGTATAGCCTGATTTTTTTAGACTTTCTTCCAAAGAATTTGCTCCTGTTTTTATCTTCCTGGAAGCTCTAAGGGCTATTTTTTTTTTTTTGTCTTGAAATAAGAAAAAAAAAATCTCTTAAATATACTATGAGTAGACATTGATAATATTCCATAATTTTTCTTTGGATTCTGCAGAAGTGTTTTAAATGGACAGATTTGGAAATGTTTCCTTTTGTGCTGCCCTTAATTCTTGTTTCTCTTGGGGCTGTCTGTTCTCTTCCACAGGAGAATCAGTGCCTACTACTGTGTTTGGGTTTGCTTTTCATTTCTATTTTGTACTTTCTCATTATTGCCCTCTGTCTTTTTTGCCTCTTCACTCTGGAAGAGTTTAAAAGGTTTGCACCTGCAACCAGTGGTTTGATTTTTCTGCTCTGAAAATAATGTGCCTGTTTCCAAATAAATGTGCTATGGTATTTTTCTCTTTCAGTATTGCCTTCTTAGCCTCCCCAGGTCTTTTGTCATTTTTGTGTATGTCTTACCTCCTGTCCTATGCCATTCTCTGGTCTTATCTTTTTGTTGCTTTTAAGTTCTTATTTCAAGGAATTTATTGATTCTATAAAACAGATGTTTTACTTGTGTTTACTCTGGTAAATATTTTCCCCAAATACCTGCCTTTTATTTTGTTGTATGTAGTGGATATAATCCTGTATCTTGAAGATTTGAGGTTTTGAAATCTTTAATTCCTTATCATGTTTATTTATCCTTGAACAGGAAGATATCTATAAAATGGGCATGATATGGTACCATAAATATAGTCTCAGTCTCCCCCCCATCTCCTCATTTTTAACCTGGCAAAGCTGAGAGTATATTCATAGATGAATATTGTTGGATCAGTGACCCGGGTGCACTTTCCTTGATTTAACTTTCTGTTTGGACTGGCCTTTTATCAGGTTCATAGTGTGACCATGCCTGACCATCTGCCTTGAGCAGCTGCCTGCTGCATCATGGGAAGGAAGCTCCAGGGCAGGAAGGTGCTGTGAAATTTGCTCAGCAGCTGTCTCGTAAGACTGGGCCTCTTCACAAGGGCAGCAATTCCCATGCCATCTTCACCTGCACCCCTTGTTTCTAATCACATTGGGTCTGTTTCTCAAGATACAGACATGCAAGATTATTCTCGAATGTTTCCCTTCCAATAGTTTCCCCTATCACTAACATTTAGCTGAACTTTTATGTTTCTAAAATCTTAGTATCATTTGGGGCTCTCAGGCAGTTATTGTCCGTGCCAAGTTTATGTTAATACCATTAACTTAGAATTAGATCATATATACTGTTCTTATTCCTGATCCCCCGTATCATGGACTGGTTTTCTTTCTATGTTGATACTGTGGCAAAATAGTTTTAATGATTTCCTACTGATTCATCCTAGAAGTGCCATACATATGTACATAACTCTCCCACCTGCCCTCGAGAAGCAGCGATTTGCCGAGCTTGGCCTTGGGGAAAGTGTATGTTCCTACATCCACTCCCATGAGTTGGTGAAGGCCAGTCTTCCCAAAGCTGGAAGATGCTCTGGTGGCCAGGAAAAGGGGCCCTGGCAGGACATGGACAGCATGCGGAGTGACTCTCCTTCATGTTTCCCACCTTGTATATTGTACGTGTGAGCTCTTTCCTCAATTTCCTTTTGTTAATTAAGTGGTAATTAATTTGACAAATAGGTTTTGTCTGTTACATGTTAGAGCTCTAGAATCTGAAATTTCCTTCAAAGAAACCCAGGGGATTTTCTAAAGGAAATATCTTGTTATCAGTTATATTTGTAATAGAACAATTCCTTAGTTTCCTATTCACCTTGTAAGTGTATATCAAGGTTTCTGCCTAGAGGAGCTAGACGATCTTACACAGTACTATTGAAATTACCAGGGAGCTTTTGTGTATACAGTACTTCTTCCATTTGTTTTGTGTGTCAACAGACCACCTGGGTCATCCTAAAGCTGGTAAAATACTCAATTCTGTATTTCTCATCTTTTGATTATTTTAATATTTTACTTTTAATCCAACAAGAGTTTATTTTGAATTTGTATGATAGGTGAGATTCACATAAATGTATTCTTCTTCAGAAACCAAGCCAATTTTTTAGTGCTATTAATTGTTTCTTACCTATTCGGAAGTGGCTTTCTTTACCCTATTTCCCAAAGGATTACATCCCAAAGGATTACATATACCTTAATATACATTATACATATATCTTATGTTACATTTATATGCAATAAAAATTTATAAGACATACCTTATGTATTATATATGCATAAATACAAATAATATAGAATACATATTTTGAATCTTACAGATTATGTTACCTAATAGAATGTTGAAAGGTAAGCCTAAATATTTGCACAGCTATTTAACACAGTATTTAAAGTATCAGGGATATCTAGTCATTTAAAAGGTGTGATGTAGACTGTAGAAGAGCTAAGGTGTCAGCATCACATTGATACTAACACCACCCCGGTCCCCCATCCTGTTCCCGAGAGGCATGCTGGGGAGGGATGGAGAGCCAGAAGGTGCCCATGCCTGGAAGTCGGTGGCGCCTGCAGGATTACAGGATGGAAAGCAATTACTCGGTACCAGTCCCCTGGGAGGTTGCTGACAAGGCAAGCATGTTCCCTGCATTCATCCCTACAAGGTGTAATAATTAAGCCAACAGAAGGCTCACATCCAGCTGATGGGTGTACAAAGAAGTAGCATGGACCCTTCTGGCTTACTGTTCACCTCCTGGTCACTTACACAGATGAGTCATTACTCAAGGACCTTGTGGTGTTTACATGGTAATGACAATCTTCGTTGCATTAATGCTGCAGAAACTAAAGGTACAGAGGGCGGTCAACACCCACTTATAACTGGTAAATTGGAAGCCTCTATCTCGCACACTGGCATCACCCTTAAGATAGACCTCAGGTGTCTTCATTGAGAAGGACACCAGGGTAGGTGCTTGTAGTCGGCAGTGCCTTATTAAATGCCCTGTAACCTTGAGGACTTCTCTGTTCAGGGCGTAACTGTGGTCTGTATGTTTCCCTGTGACTCGAGGGAGTTGCCAGAGATCAGGCCGCAAAAGATCTTCATAACCAGTACACTGGCAGAACAAATCTACGTTTTAGATCTGTCCTCTTGTTTTACTTTGCCAAACTGAGACATGGCCTTTTTGGGTCCTTGGCTTCCTAGTCTTCTTTAAACTGTACCTGTTTTTGCAGTGCTGGGAATCCAACTCAGGGCGCCATCCATGCCAGGCAAGTGCTCTACAGCTGAGCAGCATCCTCAGGCCCGTCTTTTCTTCTTCAGGGGTCTGGGGGCCATAAAGAAATAAGATGTGGATCTGGAGCTCTTGCCCTGTGGCACTGGTAGAAAAGATTATTTTTAAGAGTAGAAATGTTTAGATTCAGTCAGTTTCCTTAGGAGAAGAGTGTCAAGGCAGATTCTCATGCAGTTGATTTATTGAGGTCGTGGTCTCAGGAGAAAAGCGGGCGAGCCGGGTGTCCAGGTAATAGGGATAGAGCTTTCTGCAGATGAGCAGAAGTCCAGCTTCAGCCAGGTCCCTCAGGAGGATGAACTGTAACAAGAACTGCCCTGCCCGGGGCCTGGGCTCTGATTCTCCTCCAGTCACTGCCAACTTCTGCTTCCCTCTCCTTGGGGGCATATGGATAACTGTCCGGACCTCTCCAGCCAAGGCGGTGTCCACCAAAAACAGGCCGCAGGACCAGAGCCAAGTTGCAAGACCTTAGCAAGCAGCAGCTTTAGCATCTGCAGGGTGGGTGCACCCTGAGCCCAGCCGAGGTCTCGAGTGTGGCTCTGGGTACCAACTACAGCTACTGACTTCTCCTCCCCTGCCCTTGCACTTGGCACATCTATCTTTTTTTTTTTTTTTTGTACTGGGAATCAAACTCTCAACCTTGAGCCTGCCAGGCAGGTGCTTAGGCCACTGAGCTAAATCCCTGACTCTATTTTTTGAGACAGAGTCTCACTGTGCAGTTCAGGCTAGCCTTCAACTCACTTTGTAGCCCAGGCTTGTCTTGAACTCACAACGATCCTCATGCCTCAGCCTCCTGAGTGCTGGGATTAAAGGTGTGCACCACCACGCCCGGCTCCTGGAACATCTGAATGCGTGGGTGCCTGGGTGGACCTTTGGCCTCTGCATAGTGGCCTCTTCTGTTGAGACTCTCAGTGCCCTTTCTACATCATCCCAGGTGCCACCTTCTTGCTGCAGGCCCCATCTCCAGCTTCTCCCTGCTTCACTCCTGACCACTGTCCTTAGTTAGTTTCCTTGCTGAGAACACAGCCTCGGTCTGTGCATCATTTTCCTCACAGTTGGTTATTTTGCAAGGGATTGACAAGTCTTCTTCAGGTGGGAAACAGCTTCCTGCAAGTTGAGCCTTAGACTTGCCTGCAATGGTGTCTTCTTAGCTCCAGTAAGTCACTTGCTCATGTCCCTACTTTCCAGGATCTGCTTCTGGAACATCGGATCTGTGACACCATACAATACATCCTTGAGAAAGATGTGGATAACCTCAGCACAAAAGCAAATGTGCATGTGCAGTGCAGGCTTGTGCACTTATTAGCAAGGGGCTCAGAGCAGCTCTGCGAAGTCAATTCTAGTGCTATTTCCATTTTGCAAGTAGATGAAAAAAGTGAGGCACAGAATGGGTCAATGATATTCTTTAAATACATAGCTGGCAAGAGATGGAAACAGAATTTGATCCCAGGGAGCCTGGCTCTTGAATGTGTGTTTGGAAATGCTCTGAAGAAAGGGTCTGTTCAGTTCTCCACAGGGTTGACCAGGCTTATGAATGAATGAGTCAGTGTGTTGCTGCGAGTTGAGCCATGACACAGTCCCAGGACACTCAGAGATCCACCGAGCAAGAGTGACTCAGTGAGAACCTGTTCCCCTCTCAGTTTCTCCTGCAGCCTCCCCTGACTCAGAACCATTTGGCCGCAATATTCCCCACTGACTTAAAAGTAACTAATGAGTGCTAGGGCCTCAGAGAGGTGAGTGACAGCAGTTATAATTTCTCAAAGATCACTTGATTTGTCTTTTGTAATAGTTCAACATGTAATGGAAAGCAGCAGGCAACTGGAGATTTATAACCTGATTCATTCTAATTGATTTCTTGGCTTCCTTTAGTCCAATTAATTTTTACCGTGTACCCTAAAATGGTGCAGGAGGCTTCCTGAGAGCTGTTAGAAGGTGGCTGTATCACAGTTTATGAAAAATTGAGACTTGGTAGGTAAATAGAAATTGATTTTGCTGTTGGAGTCCAGACGGAAAGGGGGAAAATGGACTCTAGAACTCAGCAGAAGAAAAGAGATCACTCTGTCTGGGTTTGGTTTCCCCTCAGGGGAACCTTTGAGAGGAAGATTTCAGTGCAAGTCATTTTTCAGAAGGTAGAGCTAGGAAAGCCTTTTGGGGAATGGAAAAGTGAGGGGTTGTGGGCAGAGGAGGCACGAGCAGGTGCTTCATCAAGAGAGTTACCCTTGTGGGCAGCTGGGCTCTATCTCTGGAGTTCTCTGGACAACACTGTAGGTCTTGTACTTCTACATTATGTCAGCCAAGGAGCAAATGAGGCGGGATGTGCATTCTGGAGCCCATCAGCCATGGTAGAGGAGTGTCCCTTGAGGGTGTGGTGGTAATTGCGGGCAGAGAATTCAGTCCCTGCACAAGGAGTGTTTGCACGTGGAGCTGGTGTGTTGGGTCTTCATGGAAATGGTAAACAGCAAGGGGATGTGGACAGGTCACCTACAGAATCTCTTACAACATCTCAGTAGTTCTTTTAATCTTCTTTAGTGTACCAGGGACTCCTTCATCCCCAAGCCCGTTCCTAGGCTACTTCTCCTTATGGGGAGCCATTTATCCATCTTACATTTTATAATTCAATCCTGTACCCCATTTAGGAGAATAGGAATTAAATTACAGCCATCAATTATATACATTATGATTATGAAAACTACTGACAAGATTATTAGAAGACTATAAAGTGCTTCAGGATTTTATTATTGGCTTATTCAGAATCTCTACCATAACTTAACCTGGAGGTAATCTTCAGGATGATGATGATGATGATGCTGATGATGGTGATTTGGTGAATGCGAAAAAGAAAAAATGCCCGGCCAAACTGAAAATTGAATAGAAGATTATGTGGCCATAATTTTTAATGGGCTTAAAATTTAATCTTGAAAATGCAGCGCTTGAGTTGAGCACTGTCAGAGGTGAGGGAGGAAGAATAACGTGCGTGCTGGGCCAGGGAAGAGTAAGTTGGGGCTCTTGCCAGTTGTGCTGCCTGCAGGGTGTCCTCACGTAGGTCCTCTGACTGGCACCACTTGGGCCACCTCCCAGGCCCAGCTGCTCTTTGCTCAGCTGTGTGCCTTATTCCTGCCACAGGGAAGAAAAACAAAACAAAGAAACCATACCTTGTCCCCATGAGGAATCTTCTCATAAAGGCACAGGAACAACTACTTATTGACCTGTTGCCTTGAAGCATTTCTTTACCTCTGCTTTATAGAATACCAGAACCAGGAAGATGATTTTAGACTCTATGCTTGATTTTGAAAGTGTTTGTCTGTGTCAGCTTTCTGTTATTGCACCAAGTACCTGACATAAATCAACTTACATGGAGGGAAGGGTTGTTTTGGCTTACTGGATGCCCAGGGTTCAGTTCATGGTTGCTTGACATTGTGGCTTTTGGGCCTGTGGTGAGACAGTCCATCATGGCAGGGAGCATGGTGTAGAACAAGCTGCTCACCTCATGGTGGCTAAGAGGCAATGAAGGAGTCAGGAAGGAGTTTGAGTCCCAATACCCACTTCAGGGTCATTACTGCAGTGGCCTAACTTCTTCCTATGAGGCCTTACCTGGTAAACATTGCACCACCTCCCAGTAGTACCAGTGTCTGGAGACCACGCCCACAACATATGTACCTCTTAGGGACATTCCAGATCCTTAACAATGGCCATCTTTGTGCACTCTGCTGTGCCACTGAATAACACATTTCCGTTTTGGTTTTATTTTTGTTAGCAAAGTACAGTGCTCATCATATATCAGATGGTATCTTAAGTACTTAGCAAATTAATCCCATCTAATAGTCACAGCTTTGTCAGGAAGCTGATGCCATTTTTAGCCCCACTTTATAGATGTGGAAATTGAAACACTAAGAAGTTGTCTTGTTGGCATTACCAGGAAATGGTATTAAAATTGATGACAAACATGTATGAACTAATTTCAACTCTTGGGCTCATCTTTCAGCTGCTGTCTGTTTCTCTTCCAGGTGGCTTTAGGAATGGTTTTCAATGCATATGAAAGGGATGATCTGTGTTCTTTCTGGGTTAGGTCATCACAGACAAGAAAATGCCACTGAACTAAAAATACTATTGAAAATTCTTTCGTACACCTCCAAAGTACTGCTGCATAGTTTTGTGTGCATGGCCTTCTGTGGTGATTCTGAAGATGCTGAAGTTTTAGAACAACACACATTGACTGGAAAAAAAAAAAAAGGAACTTTCAAGTGGGGCAGTTTGTAAGATAACCATCAAATTTCTAGGGCTGAGTGAGGATTGGGTAAATGAATAAAAAGTTTTTGCTTGTCTGCAAAGTTCATTCCTTTTTTATGTTCACATCAGGCTTCCTTAATCTCAATGCCTGGTAATAGGTTTATTTACTACCTTGAGGATGTTTATTTAAGCACGCTGTGCTTTTCAAGGAAATGTACTTTCATGATTAGGAAGTGAAGCCAAAGTCTGAGTTTGACTCTGAGTCTCTCCTTAGATATTTAATGCTGTTGAGTCACATAAAGCACTTGAACTTCAGGTTTCTTATGTATGAAATAGACTACATAATTACTCCCTACTTTATAAAGTCAATGTGAGAATTAATTCCTGTGAAAACAGTTGAAAGATGTCTGATGCTTAGTAAGGATGTTCTAGACATCATTATGGAGTCTAATGTGGCCTAGAGGGTTGTCCTCCACAATCTTGCCATTGTAAATGGACGTCATAAGGGTCATTACAAAACAAAGTTGATGTTACTCTTTTCATAACAATATTGTGAGCTATAAATTAATGTGTGCATAATTCCTAGGACAGAGTGTGAGATTTTTGCCTATTGTAATTTATCTATCCCAGAAACTAGCACATATTAAATACTTAATAAACATTTGTTAAATTGGTATAAGGACTATAAACAGACACAGTAGGGAATAAGTTTTCATATTAAAGAATTATCTTTTGATTGATTCTATGCATTCAAAGAAATATTATTTGTTTACTGTATACACAGACTTCCTCCGTGGTCATATTCATTGACCTCACCAGGGACCTCACCAGAAAACTCTAAGAGTTAAAGAACCATTATGCTTATGGTAGTGGATACAAGCTTTTAAAAATTCTGGTTTAGGTTTAGCAGCCTGAATTTTACCATTGGTGACAAATACTGTAGGTTATTAACCATGAAGTGGCAGGCTCGCTTCTTTCATTAAAAAAAAAAGATCTGCCGCATCCTGAAGTCTGAAAAACCCTTGTTGGCCCATCAGTCATTCTTTCGAGTGAAAATGGTGCAAGGCATGATGAATTCAGCTCAAAACTGAATCCTGCAAGTGAGTCAGTAGACCACAGAAATATTCTGTATATTCTTTCCAACTCGCCACACTGAGTATTAAAAAAATCATGGTCTCAGGAATCAAAATGTAATAAAATCGATATTTTTTCGTGCTCCAAAGATATCTTTGCCAGGTATGGTTGTACACACCTGTAATCCCAGCACTCTGGGAGGCTAAAGCAGGGGGATCACAAGTTTGATCCCGGCCTGGCCAGTTTAGTAATTTAACAACAACCTGTCTCAAGATAAAATAAACTCAGAGAGAGGGCTAGACTGTAGCTCAGTGCTGAGGTCTTAGATTCAATCCTCAATACTAGAAAAAAAATGCGTTCTTTTTTTTTTTTTTTGCTTCTTTTTTTAAAAGCAAAACAGAATAAAAGGTAGAAGTAATACAGAATTTAAACAAAAAACAGTAAGAAATCAATACTAGTCAATATATTACATATTGTTTTCTTAGAAGTAGTTGCTCAAGTTATGAGATCTAGGTATAAAAAATGGTCAGACAATCAAACAATGACAACTCAAACTGTTTCTTCTGATAAACTAACAGAATTAGTAGTATAGTTATCTATCTTGTGTATTTATATATACATACATTTATATGTGTATATCTACAAACATATAATCTTTTCCTTTCTTCCATTTCTCCTTTCCCCTACCTCAGCTGTTTTTTTAATATTGAGTACTTTCTTTCCCTTTCATTATTACAGTATCTATTGTACATTTTGGATCTTACTACTCTTTCAGTTTTCTTAAATTTAATTGTTATTTATTTTTTACACTAGGGAGACTATATTTACAAATGTGAGTCTTGATTTGTTTCACTTATGAGTGTAGTCTCAAGTTGCCTCCATTTACCTATAAAAGCCTCAAGATCATCCTTTTTTATAATATTCCATTGTGTAAAAAAAACCATATCTTTTTCATTCATTCTGCAGTTGATGGGCATTTTGGTTGTTTCCAAGATTTAACTATTACAAATTGTGCTGCTATAAACATGGGTGCACATATATCGCTGTGACATGACACTTTCAATTTTTCTGGGAAAACACTCAGAAGGGGAATAGCTGGATTGAAGGGGATTTCCAATCCTAGTTTTTTGAGGACTCTCCATACTGATTTCCACAGTGCTCGTACCAGTCTACACTCCCACCAACAGTGGAGAAGGGTTCCCTAAAAAAATACATTCTTAAACTCTATTCCTTGTGAACACAGAGTGTGTGAGACTGAATTATCCAGTAACTTCTGGTTTGGGTGTCTGGTGCCCTTGTCTTGATTGCTGTGAAGATGTCCGTAGTATCTTACACTGTTAACCTTGTGCAGTGTGCAACTGTCATCATATTTAAAAAAAAAAAAGTAATAACCTGGTAGTGTTGTTTTGAAATAATTATGACTTTTGGGACACTCTGAAAAGAATCCAGGGGAACTTCAGAACTCTGTGGACCTTGCTGGGAGAATCACTGAGCGGTGAAACTGGTGGGGCCCTGCTGTGGATGAAGGAAGCAGACAGGGATAGAGTCCAGAATGACTCGGTTTCCCAGCCTATGAGAGTGGGGTGCCATCGCACAGGAGGAGGAGTGCCCAACAAGAAGAGATCCATGGCTTCATCGTGGCACGTGAGACATCTAGATGATGTCCTGTGTGAATCCCTAATTTTAGGGTATCTGATGCAATTGTTGATTTATGGATCATCACTGTGTGCTAGGAACAACAGGCATATTTTTAAGTCTTTTTTCTGCAGCAGTCATTTTCATAGTAAATTTGTTTAGAGAATACTCCAAATTATATATTTGAAAAAATTATGAATCTAATACAATATACGACATTAACAAGGTGTCCTAGTTTACCACAAAATGATATTCTCCTTCCTACCTCTCCAGAACTGCACCCTTTATCCTTCGTCAGAGTAATATACACAATGATTCTAACGTTCTCAAATTAAGGAAATGCAAATATAATTTCATAGAATGATGTTGTATATCTAGTAGTCTAGTGAAAATTAGAAGTTCTGACCAAGGGTTGAGGATGACGTTGGTTTATCAAGTGTTTTATACTCTGTTAGGTGGGAGACTAAGTTAACACTGCTACTTGAAAAATGATTTCACATGGTTCTGTGAAATTAGACATGTTCCCTGTAATCCAGAAAATACAACGTTAGCAATACATCCTACCAAAAATCTAGTATGAGTGTGCCAAGAAAATTGATAGTAGTATGTTCATAATGGTAAAAATAAATGGAGAGGATTGTAATCCAAATGGCCATCCAGGAAATAGTGGTGCAGTAGTACAACACAAGACTATACGGCAGGAAAACCAAATGAGCTACTGCGACATGCAGTAACATCTCAAAATCTTAGAGATCCAAATTTAAATGAGAAAAAGAAACTCCAGGAAAACTATGTAGTTTAACATACTACTTTCAAAGCAAACACAACTGTAAATACATGCTCTTTCTAGGTGTGGATATATAGACAAAAAGAGATGCTGTAGGTGGAATATTTAGTAAACAGAATAATATGACTTGTATGTTTTAAGAAGGAAATAGATGAATAGATTTTTATTATAAAGTCTTAGATGAACATAATACATGTATTATATGCATAGTTTCATGTACTATTACTTTATAACAAAATAACATTAAAATATAATAGGAGAAGCTTCCATGTTAAGCAATGATCTCAAGATTTAGCAACTTTTATATCTTTCATAGGTATTATAAATGAATATTTTCTGATAAATTATGAGAGCTTCCAGGACAAAAATGTTGTTTTACTCGTTTTGCCTTAAAAAAGAGAACCTCTAGAATATATTATTCACCAGCTCTATGTTGGCTAATCAAAAAGAATGAATCAAAATAAATGAATAAGTAGAATCTACTTTCTGAATTGGTCTACAAGCAACATAATTTACTAATTTTCCAGTTATGTATTTGACCTGAAGACATTAGCTGTCATTTGACTTTTAGCCAAGAAAATTTATTTGTAGAATCTTTCTTATATATTGACTAAAAATACTGTGATGATTATGCATTATAGAAATATACACAGAGTAAAGAGGAATGAGCTTTTTAAAAAATATTTGGTTTGATGTGTCCAGTTTGATAAGAAAATGCATGAGCTCTCCTTTTTAATAATTAAGTGAAATAAGACACAAGTGTTTAAATACCACATTGTTGTACCAGTCTACACTCCCACCAACGGTGGAGGAGCGTTCCTTCTCCCCCACAGCCCTGCAAACATTTGTTATCAGTTGATTTTTTGATGGCAGCCATTCTTTCTGGAGTGAGATGGAATCTCAGTGCTGTTTTAGTTTGCGTTTCTTGAATGACCAGTAATGTTGAACATTTCTTCATTTATTTATTTGCCATTTATAGTTCTTCATGTGAGAAGTGCGTGTTCATCTCAGATGCCCATTTTTGGATTGGGTCTTTGAATTTAGGGGTTCTGATGTTTTTCAATTCTTTGTTCTAGATGTAAGTCCTTTGTCTGAGGGACAGCTGGCTCAAGGTTTTTCCCATTCAGTGGGTTTTCTTTTCACTCTGTTGGTGATTTCTTTTGAAGTGAAAAAACTTTTCAATAAGGTGAGACCCCAGTTGTTGATTCTTTGAAGTACTTCCTGTGCAGTTTGCATTTTGTTCACGAACTCTTTGCCTACACCTATATCTTCAAGATTTCTACCTACCTTGTCTTCCAGTAGATGTAGTGTTTGTATTTAAATATTTAGATCTTTTTTCCATTTTGAATTTAGTTTAGTGCATGGTGATAGACACGGGTCAAGTTTCAGTCTTCAGCATGTGGAAAGCCAATTTTTCCAGCACCATTTATTAAAAAGGCTGTCTTTCTTCCAGTGAACATATTTAGCCCCTTTAAATAAGTGTGTAAATTCCTCAAAAAAACTAGGATTGGAAGTCCCATTCAATCTAGCTATTCCTCTTCTGTGTATTGTCCCAGAAAAATTGAAAACATTATGCTACAGTGACATATGTGTACCCATGTTTATTGCAGCACATGGGTACACATGTTGAATCTTGAAAACAACTCAAATGCCCATCAACTGCAGAATGGATAAGAAGGTGTGGTATTTTTATACAATGGAATATTACTCAACTATAAAGAAGGATAATCTTGAGACTTTTATAGGTAAATGGAGGCAACTTGAGACCATACACATATGTGAAATAAACCAAACTCACATTTGTAAATATCATATTGTCTCCCTAGTGTGAAAAAAAACTGAAAGAGTAATAAGATCCAAAATGTAAAACAGCTATTGTAATAATGAAAGGGAAAGAAAGTGCTTAAAAGGAAAGAACAACTGGGATAGGGGAAAGGAGAAAAGGAAGAAGGGAAAAGGTTATATGGATATAGGTATACATATACATGTGTGTGTATGTATGTATACATACAAGATAAATGACTATACTACTAATCTCTGTTAGTTCATCAAAAAGAACAGTTTGTGCTTTCATTGTTTGATCATTTTTTCATGCCTAAATCTTCTAACCTGAACTGCTACTTCTAAGAAAATGACATCCGATATATTAACTAGTGTTAATTTCCTACTATTTTTTTTGAAATTCTGTATAGTTTCTATCCTTTTTTCTGTTTTTCTTTTTAAATAAAATAAATAAGTAATTATAATAAATAAATAAGTATTGCATTGTTTCTCTGGTATGAGAAACTGAAAGGGTAAATAAGGACCAAAATGTATAATAGATATTATGAAATAGGAAGAAAACGTTCAAATGGGAAGGGGAATACAAGAGAGAAGACGGGGGAAGGAAAAAAGAGTAAAGGAAGCAAAGAGAATAGAAAGGCAGATGGAAGCAAAGCTTTTGAAAATAAGGAGGGGACGAGGCGCTGAAGGGAGAGGAGGGGAATGGTATAAAGGGAAGAAGCAAGATACACCATGTACAGATCCACATTCCCTATGATCAGTGTGATCATTACGTACATCTAAAATGTGCCAATAAAATTAATTTTTAAAAAATTCTAAAACAAAAGAAGAAATTGTAAACCTATTTTGCCTAAATCTATTGAGCAAATTTGCCCAACCAGATGATTCAGAGAATTTGACACCTGTGCTAAGACAGCCAGTACAGTCGTTTTCCTGCTAAGATCAGATGTCAGAACGATGTCACATTCAAACAGTAAACACACAGTGTCCTGACAGTTAGTGGCCATTGAATGTGTCGGCTTCATTGCTTCGTTGTGCTTCACGGTTGCTCAGTTTAAGAAATGTGCAGCTGACTTGCATACTTTCTGCGTGTGGATGGGGTGGGCGGTGTGTAGCTGTCTTCTCTCGGATGTTATTCGGAGTCGTTTCCCACACCCGATCGGCGTGTTCCGGGAAATCACGCAGACTGTTAAGAGTCCTGACTTCCATGTTGCACTCTGTACCTCTTAAACTTTAATGAGGTCCCAGTAGTTGGAAATAGGAGTAACCGTGTGCCCAGCAAGAGCCGTGAGTTCTCTAGGTATTGTCTGGGTGAAGGAAGAACACAGGTTTATTGGCCTAGACACATCTTTTAAGGTCCCCTTCCTCCTTTAATTCACAGTCGTGAGCAGGGAGAAAGGCGATCAGAGGAGAAGGGTGGAGCTGAGGGAGGCAGACTGGGGTGGCCAAGTCCTTCAGAGTTAGCCCTCCTGGTCTGGTCTGCTGTCCACTGGGCCCTTTGTTCGCTTGGCCTTTATCATCGTGCCTGGCCTGTGTTGGCCCCTCCCCCAGCAGCACAGTGTGGTGCAAACCGAGATCTCTGCAGAAATGGAGACGCCTCTTAGTAAAGTGTGGAGCAGCTCTTGGGAAAAGTTATGAAGACACACAAGGCATTTTCGCCTGTAACTTCATTCAGCATCATTCTTCACGTAGCATTAGACAATCGCATGTTTGTGTGAATGTCATTTATATGGAAGATGGGGGAGTCCCAGAAATCACTTTTTCTAATAGCCAAAGGTGTTGAACAGTTTTTCATGTAGTTGCTGGCTATTCGTCCTCTGAGACATGTCTATGCATTTCTCTTGCTTATTTTTGATTGGATCTTTTATTGAACTATTGCGGGGTTTAATTTTTTAAACTATTTGAATATTCTAAATATTAATTCTCTGAAGAATAGCTGACAATCTTGTTTCCCATCTTGTAGGCTGTCTCTTCGCTGTGCTGGCTGTTCCCTTGCTGTGCACAAAGCTTTTTAATGTGCTACGATCCCATTTGTTGTTTCTCAGTGTTATTTCCTGTGTGGTTGGGGTTGTGTTCAGCCAGTTCTTGCCTATGCCTATGTCAGTTTATTTATCTTCCAGAAGATTCACATTTCTGTTTTAATATCTAGGTCTTTGATCCATTTTGATTTTATTTTAGTACATGATGAGAGTTAAGGGTGTAAATTTGATCATCTGCGTGTGTATAACCAGTTTTCCCAGGGTCCTTTGTTAAAGAGTCTATCACCAGGCATGCTGGTGAATGCCTGTAATCCTAGCACTCAGGAGGCTGAGGCAGAAAGATCACTGCAAGTTCAAGGCAAGTCTAGGCTACATGCTGGGTTCAAGGCCAGCCTCGACTATATACAGTGAGGCTTTGTGTCAGGAAAAAGTGAGAGAAGAGAGAGACAGAGAGAGAGACAGAGAGAAAGAGACAGAGACAGAGAGAGAGAAAGAGAGAGAGAGGGAGAGAGACAGAGAGAGAGAAAGAGAGAGAGACAGAGAGAGAGAAACAGAGAGAGAGAGAGACAGAGAGAGATAGAGAGAGAGAGAGACTATCTTTTCTCCAGCATATATTTTTGGCCTTTTGGTCAGAGATCAAATGACTGAATGTGCCTTGAGTTGCTTCTGCATCCTCCATTCTGTTCCATCGATCCACATGTCTGCTTTTGTGCCAGTAGCATGCTGTTTTCATTACTGTGGCTTTGCACCGTAACTTGTATTCTGAAATTGTGATGCCTTTCTGCTTTGCTCTTGTTGCCCAGGTTTGCTTTTGCTGTATCATGTCTTCTGGTTCCATGTAGATTTTTTGATTTTTTTTCTATTTCCCTTCTGGGCATGATCCCCAAAGCATGAAAGGAATTACAGTGATGCATGAATGCCTATGTTTGTAGCAGCACAACTCAGAGTAGCTAAATCTTGGAAGCAGTCCACAGGTTCATCAATAGATGAACGGATAAAGAAAATGTATATATGCACAATATATTCAGCCATAAAGAATGATCAATCTAGGTCATTTGTAGGAAAATGGGTATACTGTAATATCATAATTTTAAATGAAAGAACTTAGGCAAACAAGCTGAAATATTATATTGTTTCTTTAACATGAGAAACTCAAAGTATAAACACAGAAACAAAGAAAAGAAGATAACAGAAAACAAAGAGATCTTTCATGAATGGTAAAGGGATCTAGAAATGGAGGGAGACAGGAGGGTAGGGAAGAAAGGGATAGGTAAAAAGAGTTAAGATGTGCTAGAGATATGTACCAACTCTTCATAATGAATGTGATCATTGTGTACATATCAGCAAACAAGTACTAATAAAAAAGATCAGAAATTATTACAAAATAATTTCTATTCAGTATAGTCTGTCCTATATTAGTATATAATTTTTTTCTCTTCTTGGATACAGCTGAGATAGGAGTAATTGTATAGATCTGTGTGTCTATAGACTCTTAGAAACACCCATACATATCCATGTATGTACATGCATAGATTTATACACATACACACGTATACATGCATATATGTGTGTTTCTGTCTATATGTGCATGAAATGAAGATGAAATGGTTATGTTATCCAAATGTACCATTTGAATTTCTTCTTTAATTTGAAGATTATCACACTCCCTCTCTGCAGAAAAAATGAATTTACACTCTGAAAAGGTGATTAGCCCTATTAGAAATAATAATGTTCAATATCCAGAGATTAGCTATACATTGATGTCCAAAATAGTCAATACCAAAGTAGCATTAGCCACTAAATAACATGACCTCTTTAATTGTTTATTGATAAGAATCCTAAAAGAGAACTGGAGAAAATGGAAAAAGGCCACATAATAATAATGTCGTCCACTGAGAGAGGATTGAGAGCAGATAGTATTGATTAGCTAGAGTAGCATTCTTGGGACTCTGAGGATGTTGATGCCATTAATGTGCAGTTGCTGTGAAGGATTTTTAAAGGTGAGGAGTGGACATCACTGTTAGGAATATAAGCAAGGCATTTTTCAGAAAGGCTTATGGTAATTCGTTCCATCGAAAGCTGTTAAGTTCAGTGAGTCCTGCCTGTGTAATATGTGGAGCTCCTCAACCCTTAACCCCAGCATTCTCTTGATGTCTGATTAACTTAGCAGCTTACTCTTCAGTTGTCTTAACAAAACGTTCACTGTATGATTTTGCGGGCTCACATGCCTCTTGTTTGCCATGTTAAATCACAGTCCCAGCAAATGCCTGTCCTGTCTAATAAAAGGAAGCAAGAACTTCAATCAGGTTCCTAAACCTGGAAACCCGCAAGAATCATTGATAATATTTACATTATCTTTTCAAGCATCCTTGTGACTTCAGGCACTGCGGGAAAAAACAAACAAACAAACAAACAAACAAAAAAAAACACATTTTGCATTCCTGTTCCTCAAACTACCCATTATTTTTAAAAAAACCTCACCTTGGTCATATTTCTAGTATTCATTTAGAGGAATATACTTCAAACTCAGTGTACTGTGAAAAGCTTTTATATTCATGAACAGAACAAAGTGTGAAATCTGGGCTTTTGTCTCCTGTCAACATGGAATGAGACGAGGTAGACTGATTCTTTGCTTCTGGTTTCCTTTGAATGTGTTATGTATTTATTTATTGCTCAGAAGCAAATAATTGCTCATAAACACCATCTATTCTTTTATTTCTGAAGTCTTCAGTAAGTTCCTCTAGTATTGAGAGCTCTGATGGTGTTCGGCAGCACACGGGAATTTGAATGTAATGAAGTATCCAAAACACAACCAAACAGATGTGTGCGGCATGTGCTATGCAAGTGGGAAATGCTACCTAGGACACCACTTTGACGTGTTTCATTAAGATTGTAGAAGTGGAAGATAGATAGATGGATAGATAGATAGATAGATAGTAGATTGGCAGAAAGGTAGATAGATAAACAGACGAGCTAGACCTATTCATTTATTTTATTTTCCACCAAAAGAGAAAGCCAAACAGAGACTGCATAAGGTTCTAAATTTCTCTTCAGGCAAAGCCCAAAGGACATCAGCTTCTCTCCACCTGCGGCATCCCACAACCACTGCTTTGTGGTTCTCTTTGTGGAAGAAATTCCAACAATCTCTCTCTGTCTTTTTTGATGGAAATCAATTTAAACACTCTTCCTGAATTATCCTGACCAACACATAATGGCATATAAGCCACGCACCTTAATAACTGTGCCTTCCAACAGTGCTTTTGGGTTTTTTGGTTAGTTTTTATTTTTGATGAGTTCACAACAAAACCTACATGTTGTCATGTGTCTCAGCCCACAAATATGTATTGCACACACTCACTACTTTTAGGCCCACACTTTCTGTCATTCTCAATCAATATTCTTGCTGAAGGTTGTATCATTCAGTCTCTGATGGAAGTAATACCTGCTGTCTGCTCTCAAATTCACATCACCATTCCTTTCCTGTGTCTCCTTTGAGTTTCAGGTCATTTGTCTGACATTTCCACTTGCATATGTATTCCATGCCCTCATTTTTTTCTGAACTAAAGCCTCAATTTTCATATACTCCCCAAAACTCTTGTCTTCTTTCCTTCCTTTTTAGGGAATCCATAACTATCTACTGGTTTGTCCAAATTGGGTGCCTACCTGTCATCTTTGGGTGCCTCTTAGACTCTTACCTTTTCTCTAATTTACTGCCATGTTTACATATCTGCAGTTCTCCTAGAATTCATCCTTCTCTCTGTTTTCACCTTCCCTCAAGGATAAAGGATTTCTTGATTTACGTGACTGTTCTTCAGCACTCGGCTTTAATATTGCCCGTGTATCAGTTATCTCTTGCCACAATAATGCTGTGGGAAAGCCACAAAACCACTCTGTACACAGTGCAGTAGGCATCTGCTGCTCACACGTTCTGGGAGTGGGGTCCTCTTTGGTTTGGCTGAGCTCCTCACATGTCTGGGGATTAGCAAGCTGCAGGCTGGGCTGGAGTGGGGAAGACAGGGTGGCTCAGTTTTGCTGTAGCGTACTCAGACGAGAATGCACTCACTGTCATGGCAGAACGCACACAGAGAGACACAGCGTGTTTGTTCAGTCTCTCATATGTCCCAGCTTCTAATACTCCTTTGGTTAAAACAAATCATGTCCTTAACTTGGGACCAAGACACAGGGAATGATAACTTTCTTCTTGAGTGGAGATCTACTATTTCCAGGGAGAGGGACAGAGATATATGGGAGCTGACAAATTGGAATCATTGAAGACATCAGTCTGCTCACACAAGTTCAAAAATGCCTTTCTCCACAAATTAGAGTCTCATTTTTTTCCCTATTTACGTTCTCTTTCAGCACGCTTGCTATTACTTTAAAGTCATGTGTTTGGAAGTGGTCATCTGAGGCACTTGTGTCCTAAATAAACCTGTAAACTCTGTGAATGGAAGGGAAGGAGCCCCATCCCATTTATTCATTTGCCATTGTTTATTCGTGCCTAGTACTGTGCCTCGTTCATTGTAAGTATTCACCAGTATGGAGTGGACGGCAGGGAAGGACGGTGGAGGCCCAAGTGTAAGTGGTAGGTGGATCCTCACCACAGCCCAAGGCTACAGTGCTTAGTACTGCAGGTGGAGGTGAGGACTTTGGTCAATACTTTGGCCCATTCACTGTGAAACTTTTTATATCTGTGAGTTTTTTGTGAGATGCCCCAGTTTCCAAAGCTGTGGCTACAATGCACCTTGCTGTAAATCTGAATTAGGGGCAAGAGTCAGTTCTACAATATCTCATTCAGAAGAGCTTTCCCTGCTTATTTCTGATTATTAGAATTACAGAACCCAGAGGAGTTGTGGAAATTCTACCCCCATCCTGGAAATTGAACTCTCTTTCAAGGAATGCAGCCTAGGGCAATGAATACCCTCATAGTGGCATGTTCTGCAGAATCATGTCTCATGCAAAAGGTAGCGTAACTGTTTGTAAAACTTTCTCATAATGCAGAGTAAACAGGCCCTTTTCAGACAACCGAGTCCAGTACCTCACAATTCAATACGCCAATCATTTGTTGTCTAGTCTACAAGATTTTCAGTATAATTCATTAAGAACTAGGAAGCACTAAAAAATCCATACTTTCTTTTTCTGCTCCATAACAAATACAGGCATCATTAGCACAATTGAACATAATTACATGCATTCCAGAGGAATGTAAATTCTTTGAAATAAAAGGCAGCCAGAACACTGCTACAAGAGCCCCTGTCCCTCCCCTACCAAGATTGGCCATTGTGCTTCTGTCCTGTTCTCCACACGCTAACCAAACGAAGCCCCCGCTGCCGCTGGACCGTGATCCCCATCACCCTTCTGCTCATGCAGCATCGACCGTCTGGAATCTTCTCCTCTACCTTTCTCGACAGACCAGGGCCTACACAACATCTGGGCCCTAGGTGTACATTTAAAGTGTGCACCTGCTTTGACCCATTACGTTTGCTTTGAAGGATTTATCCTGAGGAAATATATAGAACTTTGCCATGCGATTGCACAGCAATCTGCCAGGCTGTTAACAGTATTTATGTCACTTGCATGAGTTTAGGATTTGCTGGTCCAGAGGGTGGCTTTGGTGTGAGATTGCCTGGATTCTGACTGTCCAACCTTGCACAGATCACTTCATCTTTTTGTCTAAGTTGCTTCGCAGGTAAAATAAAAAGTTGACATTAACAACTACCTGCTAGATTTCTGGAAAGTTTGAACGTGTCAATAAATGTGATATACTTTACATGGTGCTGGGTATCCGATAAGAACTTGGTATGTGTGTAAGCACTTTTTCTGCCTTTAGATTTGTTTCCACTGTTCATGATGTTGTTTCCACTATTCATTTCATAAATAAGGAAGGCTCGATATGGGTGTGGTGATGCATGCCAATGATCCTAGCAATTTGGGAGGCTGAAGCAGGAGGATTGCAAATTCAAGATCAGTCTGGGCAATTAGCAATTTAGTGAAGCTATACACTTATCTAAAAAATTATAAAGGTCTACAGATGTAATTCAGTGTAAAGACCCTAGATTTAATCCCAAGTACTAAATAAATGAATGAATCAATAAATAAATTTTAAAAAGGAGGGTTAGACCCTTTTTTGTATACTCCATAATGTTTAAACTAATGTTTTAGCTCAATTTGATATAAAATGAACAAATTACTGACTTGTCAGGAAAAAAATGAAAATTCTTAAAGAACTTACTTTTATAGAGGAACACATGCCCATTCTGTAATTCCGTGGGAGCTACTCCATTTTAATGGTAGCATCTGCAGGCGTCATGACAGTTCTTCAAAATCCTGAAACTTAATAATGTGGCCCCACTATATGACCAATTTAAATTAGCTACAAATCCAATCTAAACAGGCTTGATTGGGTCAAATTAGCCTTTTAATTACACTTTATCTAATGTCAGAAGTCAGTGTTGTGCTTCAGCTATTTAAATCTTTGGCTTTCAATTAGAAATTTAATAGCAAGGCATTGATGTCATCTCATTGAGTGTTCAAAATGTGAATATCTGGCTTTAATCCCCCTTTGATTAAAGAGCATTCCAATCACCACTGCTTGTAGAAATTACAAGTTACATGCTCTAATACAGCTCTCAATTCTTCTAACTTTTTAAATTTTACTTTTTAACATGCCCCTTCATTTAACCTGTATACAAGCTGTGTCAGGTAACTGATTATTTCTTTCTCCTTTTTTGAGTAGAAACATTAATGCTTTTTATTGTGTAAGGGATGATTTCCTTTATTAAATGTTATATACTTAGTAAAATATCTGGGTACTGGGATGGAGCTTTGTAGCTGGTGGGAGATAGCTGTAGTACAGTCAGATGAAAACTGAGACAAGATTGCAACAGTTGACATTGGCTCTACTTACTGATGTGCTGTGAGGTAGGGATCAATTGCCAAGTTTGCTGTGTTTGCAGAGACTGGCAGTCTGTTCCTGGAGGTCAAATAGAGGGGTAGCATTGATTCCATCTTAGATATCCTGTGTGTGTGTCCCTGAAATAGATGATCTGCTCTCATGAGCAGCTCTTGAAAGGATGAGGCTTCCTGTTCCCTCTCTGTTACCTTACTCTTTGCAGAGATCTGGGGTTTCAAAGTAAAGGTCATGATTTTATCTTCACAGTTGTTTTGTCACTGAGACCCACATCCTTTTATGGTAAGAGTTGCTGCTACTTCTTCACACTACCACTATACTTACCCGCTGAGCATGTGGAAGCTGGAAGAATGCCACAAGGACTGATATACATTTTTAATGCTCTTGAGTGAGAAACAAGAGAAATTCATGGATGATAAATCATGGCCTTCTATGAAACAGAAAACTCATTA
>RJWM01006662.1:0-82910 GCA_004363535.1 Dasyprocta punctata
TGCCCTAGCCCATCGCAGATCCTCCCTCCCGCACCACCCAGCCCGGCTCCAGCTCCAGGCTCACCCCAGCCCGGCAAGGGTAATCACACTCCAGCGGCGGCGGGGAGTGAACAGATGGTGGATTCCATGGTAACCAGCCCTCCTAAGGCGATTGGTAGAAGTGTGTGACTCCTGCTTATTGGGTAACAATCGCTCTCTTTGTGCTCCAGCCCTGCAAATCCTAAAGGAAGGAACACACATAGCTGTTCACATGCGCAGGGCTTGCCGAGCAGGTGTTTGGCTATTTAAACAAGGCAAGGCAGCCCAGCTAAAAGCTTTCAGCAAATTGACCCTTGCTGGTCAAAGACCTGATGTTTCAGATAGTGCTCACTCAAGGACAAAGGTCATGGACTTAACTTGACAAACAGAAAGGAAACCTTGAAAGTTAACTGGCAAAGTCAAGATAAAGCATTCTAGAACTCTTCTAAACCGCATCAGCAAGTGGTTTTCTGATTTGCAATGAGCTCAGAACAGAAAATTGGTTTTATATATTTTAAGGATTTCTAAAACAAATATATTTACATGTATACAAATAGTTTGGTGCATGTGCCAGCTTCCCAAAATAAACCCAATCATCATGCAGCATTAACATGAACTAAGAAATGTAACCACAATAAAGAGCATTCAGATAGAAAACTAGTTTGAAAAAATCAAGTTTTCAAAATTGACTTTTATTAAAAAACATATAAACTGATTTTTATTTCACTGAATGGAGGGAGAAGACTAAGATTTTATACTGAAAGTTTCATCTAGGGCTTTTCTCTGCTTTCATGAAGATTAAGTGCGGATTCAGCAAATAAACCACTTCCCAGTCATCAACAAGGAATCAGAGAATAAAAAGTGCTCAAAAGATCAAAATGACTGAAAATGAAACATACCAAAAACCAGCTACTAGAGGTAAATCTAAAATATAAACTATCACCATTCAAAATATCTAGCAACTTAAATTTTAAAAATGCAGGTCTTACAGAATAAGCCTGAAAAGAAAACAAAAATATATACTGTGACTTGTAAGTAGTAACTAACTCCTTACTTCATAACCATTCCCTCCCTATCTTAAATTTCAGAGTTCTTTCTTAGGCTTAACAAGGAATATGATACACATATTAAAAGAAAAAGAACTATTACTTGCAGATTATATTATTCTGTTCTTACCGAAAGAAAAAAAGTAACATTACAGTATCAGAAGTTCGATGAAGTAACCAAAAATACCCATAAATTCCTTTATAAGAGTCATGGCTATTAAAATATCAGCAGGATTCAGTTTACTAATGATGAGAACAAAAAGTATAGAATACCTGGGAATATATTATCAGGAACTGCATGTGAACTACTGGGGCAGCATCAACTCCTAACTCTCGCTAGGAGAAATAACGAAATAAAAGCTAAAGGAAGAGAAAATATGTTGAAGAATACAAAGATCTGCTTTAAAGATGCAAAGACTGCTCAACTTACCAACTAAGTAGTCATCTAGTAAAATTTTCAACATAATTTATGTTAAAAAAAAATGTTTAGCACAGTGAAATATATTTGGATTTTTCCAAAGAAAAGATGGAAAAACCAAAGAAAATTCTGTGGAAGAGAGCACCAGCAGTAGTGGGTAAAGGAACTAACCACGCCGAGCTTTCGGACAGGCTGTGTATACCACAAGCTTGCACTTCCCGACCTGTGAGTCCAGGACAAACCTTTGTCTCTCTGCATTCCACAGGTCACCTTCCTCTGGATCGGCCTCCACTAACACTCCAAGTCTCAGCTCCCGTTGACCCTCTCATATTCTCCCTCGGGTTTGGAAGTGGCAATCCCAGCCCTGTCGCTCCAGCTGAGCCCCAGGAGTTGTGTGCCTGCTCTTGCAGGAGCTGCTGCTTCGAATCCAGTCACCTCCGGCCCAGTGCACCCCGGCCTGGGGCACACTGCCCCACAGCTGGATGCCTAAGGCATTCCCAATTGGAATCTGACTCCACCTTGCCCCCTGCAGGCCACACAAACCTTCGCAGGCAGGTAATAACGCTCATTCGCTTCTCCCAGCCTGCTTCCTCCACCGCAGAGACCAAAGTTCCAAAGGTCTGAGCGGTGACAGCCTTACTTGCCTGCTCTTTGCCTCCGTTCGGGCACCAGCTCACTGCCCACCATCCTCTCCTGCTCCCCGGAGCTCCCTGCGAGCACTGCACGGCGTCCTCTCCTTGAGCTTCCTCGATACGTGGACAGCCACAGTGCTTCGCACAGGCCAACGTCGCCACACGAGCCTCTCCTGGCCCGGCACCACACGGAGCAAAGGTCCCTGGGCGCAGCGAGCACTAAACAGATACACTGCGTGGACGAAGGAGCGTGCCAAACACCTCTTCTCCGAGTGCAGATTAGAGGTCATCTAAGAATGCAGTCTCTGATGAGCAAACGGTGTACATGACTTGGTAGATTATAAGGCAGCTTTTAAAATATGGTCATGGGGACTATATTTGCTATATTAATAATAATAAACTATTGATTGAGTTCCTAGTGTGGGCAAGGCACTCTAATGAGGACTCTGCAAGTATTTTGCTTTAACCTTCACAGGGACTATGTGGTAGGTATTCATCTACTCATGTTTTAGGCACAGAAACTGAGACTAGGACCAGCGAGACTAGGACCGCCTTTGTCTGGTTCTAATTCACTGTGACACACCACCTCCCAGCTATGAAGGGAACAGCAGCGCAAAGCTGAACACTGGCTGGAAACAGGCCTCCAACCTTTGCAATGACGTAAGAATACCTTGCCAGGAACACAGGTCTATGCTTCAAAATGTGAAGGGCGGTTGTGAGGAAGAAATATTGGTGATGACTCCCAGCTTCCCAAAGCTTTTAACATCATAAATCACAATTTTCTAAAAGTATTATTCATTCCCCCTATACATCTTTTAAAATGTTTGCTCCCCTAGGTTCTTGGGTCAATCTAACTAGTGAGACAGTGAAAAAATAAAAACTTGCTGCATAGCTCCTAAGAAATTGGTTTGGTGGGAATTACACAGAAGGGAAAAGAAACAGCATTTGAAGAAAGGCAAGCGAAGGGTAGCCATGTCCTCTCCGGCTGCAGATTCCCGGCTGGGTGCTGGGCATCATCTCCATCAGAGCAACTCCACCTGCACTGCCTAGAATCTTCTAAGGGAGGGAAGGGCAAGGAGGGCTGGCTAAGAGCCAGCAGTCCCCACACAGCTTTTCAAGGTGAAAAGGCATTGGAAGCAAAGAAATCCAACAACATCTCTTCTTCAAATATCGGGCGGGCATCCACATTGCCTGGATCCCTGCCGTGGCTACCGCTGTACCTGCCGCACAACAATCCCCCCAACCCACCCCACACACACACACACACATTGACCTTGGGACTGTCGCTCCATCTCCCTTTGTCACTGAGCTTGCCGATGTCATTTATTGCTCTTCTTTTCCTCTGCTACAAGCTTTATCCGGGACGGGATCTGAAGTCACAAGCTCCCAAATCTTCTCGAATCTTGGTGTCCCTGGCATCTCAGTAACTTTTTCATGGTACACCAGGCCAAGAGAAATTCCGTGGAGTTCCTTTTGGAGCTAACTAGTTGTATATAAAGAACCTAACAGGTATTTCTGACCTAGATACTAGATACCATTTAAAACAGCGCGCAAATTCCTTACAAGAAAATGTACTATAGTATTTTTATTCCACTCCCCAGTCACTACCGCTGTTTACTAATGGGGTGTGGGTGCCTGCTGGGTCCTACGCAAAGCCACCCACGATAGGGTCACACTAGACACCCCCACTTCCTATTTTCACCAGCCTGGTATCAGCACTCACTAAACTCTCAGCTCGGCAAACATATGACATCACGGAAACAAACACAGTACAACCTAAAACTAAAACCAGGAACCACCCAGAGGTAACAGTTGGCACAGGGTCAGGTAGATGTTGCTGGTTTCCCCAAGGCAACACCCCTGGGGCTGGCCAGGGCGTCTGGGTCTCATTCAGCCCCCTGGATGGCAGGGGCGCGGAGCCTGCCCTCTGGGACCTGTACACTTCAGTCACAGAGCGAGGGTGCGAGGGCAGACAGCTCCAGTCTCCTTGGCTGCAAAACAAGGAGGAGCGCAGGAGCGAGAAGGGCTCTTCCCAGCCTCACTAAATTGAGAAAACAGAACTGGGCAGGAGTGACAAAGACGGAAGAAGTGTTTCTCTTCTGGCAGGAATTGACATACTGAAATCTCCAGAGGCTACCCAGGGCGCCCCACCCCGAGGTGCGGCCTGGCAGGCTCCGGCAGAAGTGGGGCTTCTATGGTGCACCCCTCAAGTAGTTCCACTCCCAGACTTAGAAAAAATGAGAATCTAACAGGGCATGTTTACCTAGATCCTTCTCGTGAGTTTCCAGAGCTCTGTATTTTTGGTTAATCTATGACAGTTTTTGTTTAATTTGAGCAGTTTTTCCTTGTGCGATCAATTTTACACAGATGATAAGAGTGTGTCTGTAGGGTACAGAGTACCTTATAAGCAAAAGGAAATACGCTGAACTAGGCTCAACGTTTCTGCTCAGTATGCAGGGGGCTAAGATGAAGGGTCCAGCTTGATAGGCTGGGAGTGTTTACTTGGTTTTGTTCCTGTAAATTGCCCATCATTCCTCTAAGTGGTTAGCAGGTCAGAGAGGAGTCTGTGAGTCCACAACCTGCACAGGTCCCGCCCTGCAGAGAGAGTGATGGACACTGGGCAGAGGAAGTTGACACCAGGGCCTTGGAGGACAAGTTCTGGGCCAGCAGGAGCACTGCAGCCCACACCTGCCACTGGCCTCGGATACTCTTCCACGGAAACTGAGCAGTGGTGCTCTTAGCTGGCTGACAGCAATGGGATTTGTGTCTTCACACCATTAGACTGCTTGTTAATGTCTTCAAGAGAGTAACCTCCTTCTCCTTTCAAAACCTTAATACAGATTCTAAAATGGGGCGGGGGGTGGACACTATTGAGCACCTGGATCTGAGCCTGGTATCTTCCATAATTTTCATTCTCATCTATGTTTTTTAAGAAGTGACTCATTCAAAGGCATTTGTAATCCAGATTTTCAAATTATTTTATCTAAGAAAGAATTCTAAAGTATAGGAAAGTGAAGAAGCCACAGAAAATACTTGTGTTTAGCATAATATATAATGTCAATGTATTAATAAATATGTAAAATATTTCTAAGGAAGTGTAACAAGGAAAGAAGCTAAGAATAAAGAATGCTCTAGAAGTGAGATTTGTTGGGTTTTGCAACTTGCAAAGTTCCATTCTAAACTCCACAGACCATGAGAAGCCAGGACCCTCCTCTTGGTGAGACTGTAATATGTCTGTCTGAGAAACAAACACTTTCACCTCTTGTTGCAGGGGGTGGAGGAAGGAATCAGCAAATAAAACATTAGCCTCACAGCAAGAATACACCTCACAGACGTCATTTTGGGAAAACCACCAAAATATCAAGATCGGGAATTGTCTCACTGGTGTCTCACTGGGTGGAGATCAAACCAGAACACAAATGACAAAAACTTAGATTTTGTCTACATGAAATTTAAGGCTGAAGAGTTAATCCTTGCAGTTCAAAAAATAACCTAGATCCAGGCACAGTGATGACACATGCATCTAGTTCCAGCTATTAGGGAGGTCGAGACAGGAAGTTTACTTGAGCCCAGGAATTGGAGGCCACCCTGAGCAACAAAGTGAGACCCTGTCTTAAAACAAAAACCCATAGGACCAAACCACGCAAGCTTTGAACAAACTTACACTTGCGTTCTTGTAAGTTTTATTTGTAAGGAGAAAAAACAAATTAGGCAAAAATTAAATGCTCAGTGGAATCCTTACTATTGATACCCAGGGACTTATTTGTAGTCTCCCATGGGGTCTGACAAAATCTAAACCCCATGAAGAGGAAAGTATTAAAAAGAGACAGAATGCAAGCTTTGTAGGGTCTCTTGAGTTGAAGCATAAGGTATGTCCACTGAGAACATCGGAAGGTGCCCCAATTTGAACTGTGGGTATGGAAGGGCATGGCAGCGGTGTGTGTGCGCGTGAGATGGGTGTGTGGGGAGGTAATGGGGTGTGGGGGCTGAGTTCCAAAAAGCTCAGGAGTCTGCTCTGCATGTTTCCTCTCCTAAAGGCCTTGGCTTCTTGTGCAGTAAGCAGAGCATAACCTGAGGTGCATGGCACATCGTGGTCAGCTGATGTCACCGATACAGACCCATGGACATGGCTGGATGGGCACCCTCATAAAAACTCTCGCCCCACAACTTATCCTCAGGGTGATTTGGGGCCCCTGCCTGAGAGCCAGGCTCAATTTCTGGCACCTTGCTCTTGGGAAGATCAAAGAGACAGCAGGTGCCACCTCTGCACCCCTGGAGAAGTCTCCAGTTGTAAGAAGCTGTGGCAGGAAGGACAGCCATTCTCCCAGGAGCCATGAGTCACAGACAGGGACTTTCTGTTGTGGAAAAAAGCCACAGAAAACAGAAAAATGAAACATCTCTGCCCCTTTCATACTCCCAATGGGCTTCCAATCTCATTCCTGCTTCCCATTCCGTCTTCTCAGGAAAGCGAGGGGTCCGAGCCACTGTGGGCACCCCTCACCTCCTGGCCACTTCTTCTGTTCAGACAGCACCCATGGGACTCTGCTACCACAAGGGCCAACACAGGCTTGACCCCAGTCACACACAGTCCTCACACCTGGACCTCTCTGAGTGCCGACGCACCCTCTGCAACACCCCTCTCTCCCGGCCCCGACACAGCCAACCTCGATTCTCCGGGACTATTCCCAACCACGCCTCTTTCCCTCCTCTAGCATCTCCAATCAATAAGGTAAGATCAATAAATGTTCACAGAGTCTGTTCATAAAAAGATACCATGAGCAAATGCATTTGATATGATAGACCAATTCACTGACAAACTAGGATGCCATCAATTCAGACACAGAGCTCCTTCTGACCGGACAGAATGTTTTCATCTGTGTGAGTCAGACAGGCAGCTACAAAGTTTATGGATTAGACAGCGGAAGGTGGGTAAGAGTACAAAGACAGCACTTACCACTGTTCAATATTCTACTGGATGTTTCTTTTTCATTCATTTTACTTACTAGTTCCCACCCTGATTCTGGGCAAAATCTATGGGGCCAGAGACTCTGTCTTGTTTATCACTGGCACACAGTAGTTGCTCACTAAATCTTTGTTAAAGGAACAACTGCAAAGGGGAGCAGCAGAGAAGGCAGACAATGCTAAGCCTGGACTACACCGCCACAGCCTACCCAGGCATGGGTACACTCATAGAAATCACTGAATTTCATGTTTGCAGAAACAGTGTGCTGCACATGCTACGGTGTGAGACATGAGATTGGGAGTGCTCGGTAAAAAACTTTTATAAAATCATTTCAAATGAAGAGTCTGCTTCATTTTTTGTCAGTCACATCAGGTAGTCCAAGTTTTAAAAGGCGACGTTGATATATGGTTGAGCTACTTAATTAACTTCTATTTTATAGATATTGGCACTGCTCAAGAACGTAATTTCTCTAACAGGCCAATAAATGTCAGTACATTAATTTCAAGTTTCATTAAATAAACAAACTCTCTGCCTAAGAAGACTTCCTCCTGGCTCAGAGGAGCCCTCTTTATTCTCAGTGAATGCAGATTTCTCCTGCAGGTGAAGCTGATTCATTATTCAGAGTCACTACCTGACTTTATACAAAGGTTCCTAATAATCTCCTAAGTGCTGTTCACTTTAGAGGATTTTCAGCCATCAGCTGAATAATGATTCTTGCTGGATGAAACGTATAAATTTTAACAATCAAATGGGAAGCTGTAATTTGGTTCTTTAAAAAAAGGACAACACAGTGCTTGAAAGAAAGAACAATAACACAATACCGTGTCGGGTAGAACTGTGACGCACGTGTACGAGCACATGTGCACACGCACTCACGAGTCCTCACTTTCCTGACCCTAAGCCAAAAAATAAATAAATAAACCGCTATCGCTAGAAAGAGGGTTGATGTTACTTCTGGTTTAACTCTTCCAAGAGTTGGGTTTATGATTTTAAATTACAGCTGCATGTCTGAGAACAATTCAGCCCACGTTTACACCCAATGTGATTTACACACTCGCCAAGGACACCCGACATACTCACTCCTATTCATATATGGTTTCAAAAAACACAAGACTTTGAAGCTTTTTTTTATACCAGTAGGGACACGTATTTTCTGAAATCAATTAAAAAGAAGATCAAATGTTGCTAACCAAGGAAGGAAGGTTAAAAAATAGGTTTCCTATGAAAAGAGAACTTGCCTACTTGGTACCGCGTCACTCAATTCTATGCAACAAATGCTTGCTGAGAATGTCATGCCACTTGCCAATAAGCGAGAGAGGCCTGATGCTGAGTGCAGTGGTCCACGCCTGTAATCCCAGCACTCTGGCAGGCTGAGGCAGGAGGACCACAAATTGAAGCTCAGTCTGGACAACTTAGTGGGCCGGAAACAAATGTCCTTCAAGGAATTCTTAGTCCTTTGATTACCTAAAAGTAAAATTGATTATTGAGAAAATCCAGTAAAACATGACAAACACGGGGGAACTCTATCTGTTGGGTTGTTGAAAACCCGTAAAGCACTGCTCTGATTGGACGGCTCGGGGCACCTGCTTTCAGTTCAGCGGGAGGAGCTGTGCCTCAGCCTCTGCAGACCTCAGGGGGCCTCTGCAGCCTAGAAACCACGTGCAAACTTCTTCCACGCAACAACACCCAGCCCTGTCCTCATCCTTCTCCTGCAGGAATGTGCAGTGCAACTCCCCAGCTACTGCCGTTCTACCGGTAAAACCCTTCCCAGACTGACAAATCTCACCCCTACGGTGAATTCACTCTTCCTCCAGACTCACTGAACTAGGTGAGGTAGTACGAAACAGAAAACATGAGGCGATTTAAATGAGATCCTGAAAATGTCAGAATTCTCCCTCAAAACACTAGCAGTCACAAAGTTGCCACTGAAACCTGACAGCAAAGCCTAGTGTTTCAAATAATCACTGCTGAATCAGCCTGGTGTCCATCTAGGGCAAAAACCAAACCAACAAACCAACAAACCATCTTGACACTTGCTTGCATCGTTCACGCCAATCAAATCCAGATGGATCGCAGGTCTAAACATAAAAGGTAAAACTTCTAGAAATGCTGCAGGAAAATATGTTTATGGTGTTCAGTTAGGCAAAGGCTTTTAAACAAACAGAGCAGGAGGCCCAATTTTTAAGGAAAAGACAGCAATTGGCCATCACTACTTAAAGAACAGAACCAAGAAAATGGAAGCCTTAAGCAAAAAGAAAATGAAGAAAAAAAAACCATATAAAAATAATTAATCATCAGGGATAAGCACATTGGTATTACAATGATATTAGTGCACACAGATCACACAGCTAAGAAAACAACAGAAAGTACTGGCAAGTCCTCGGAGGCACTGATATGCACAGCCTGGGGGCACTGTGAAAAACCTCCTGAAGCTGAGCAAATGATGCAGTAATTCCACCAAAACACCTGTGCGCAGTGACAGACCCTCATCATAACAGCCATCAACAGCAAAAGGGAAATGAAATCCTGTTCACAATGAAAAATAACTAATTAGTGCCAGTGTGTGCAAAGAAAAGACCACAGACTTTGGAACTAGATGTTCCTGGACTTGACTTCCCAGTTCTGGTACTCATCATGTGACACTAACTGTGCAGAGGACACAGCCTCTTGGTACCTGCCTGAGAGACAGGGTCCCATCACCAGCTTGTTCTGAGGACAGAAATGAAGCACAGAACACAAAGCACTAGAAGGAGCTCAGTGTCCACACATGAAGAGTACAGTTTAGGAGGCATAGGTATCGCTCAGGTTCAGTTATCAACCACTGTTGTTAGAACTAGATAGGCAATCTTCCTATAAAGTAATGTTCTACCTGACCTGCTAAATACATTGAGCACATATGCTATAGAAAGGCTTAGAAGGTAAAACTACTCCACTGACTCCACGATCTAGAACTCCACAGAAAAAGTTACATGGATTGATCTTCCGCACTTCACTGTGAATGGGGTTGCCAAGTCAGGGATCAGTGAAACTACACAAGAACTAGGTCAGGGGACTACACTGTTTCTTTATCAATTCCACATGCAATTGGAACTGTTGCCTCTGACGCCAGAGGGTCACATGAGTGGGAAACATGAAACACGTGGGCAGGAGAAATGCCACAAGTGTACAAACTGCGGGATGGGACTCCTACCAGTCTGGGACAAAGTCAAGCCTTAGGAGATGAGCACAGTAGGTGCTCAGCCTGGAGAAGTGTGAGACAGGCTAAGGGGCACAGAGAAAGTGGGATAGGGCCATGTTCTGTGACTGACCACTGTCCTACACACACAGGGCCCTGGGTTCAATCCCCAGGATTATGAAAAGTGGGGGAACCCAAAAAGCCTACCTCTACTGTGGTTGTTAGCCTAATTCTTAGTCTGCTTTTAATCTCACACACATATTTATTACTTGTCACAAGAAAACACACAGATTCTTTTAAAAGTCCTCGTTTGACTTCTACGTTGTTTATATATCTATAGAACACTAATGTTTATGTGTAATGCCTATATATGCAAGCTAGAGATTTACCAGCAAACAGATTTTCTTTTCTTTTTTTGAGACAGGGTCTCGCTGTGTAGTACCAGCTGTCTTTGAACTCACTACATAGCCTAAACTGGCATCAAACTCACAATGATCCTTCTGCTTCAGCTTTCCGAGTGCTAGGATTACAGGTTTGTGCCCCCACACCCAGCTAAACACATCTACTTTGAATTATGACAATAAAATAAAAAGTTCTAATTCTAAGTATATCACCTAGTCAATGAAATTTTACTTGTCCGTAAAAAATTCAGCATATTAGCCGGGCGTGGTGGCGCACGCCTTTAATCCCAGCACTCGGGAGGCTGAGGTAGAAGGAGTGTTGTGAGTTCAAGGCCGGCTTGGGCTACAACACGAGCGCAAGGCCGACCTGAGCTACATAGTATGACCCTGCCTCAAAAAACCAGGGCCAGGAGTTTGGCTCAGTGGCTTAAGCGTCTGCCCTAGCAGGTGTGAGGTTGTGAGTTCAATCCCTGGTGCCGCAAAAAAAAAAAAAAAAAAAAAAAATTCAGCGTATTACTTTATATTGTCATCTAAGCTAGCAAAGGGAAGAACCAGGCAGAGCAAAGAAAAAGCAAAACCTCTGATACCTCAAGATTAAATTAAAAGTCTCAAATTTTCCAATCCACAATTACTTGAAGAAAACAAACTTAAGAGTGTTTTGTTTTGTTTTATTTTGTTTGGTACTGGGGATTGAACTCACGACCTCGCGCTTACCAGGCAAGCACTTGAACCACTGAGCTAAATCCCTGGCCCCTAACTTAGAGATTTTTGACTGTGCAATGACCCTAGTTGTTTCTAGACCCACAACATTAATTTTTATGTTTTAAGTTTTAAAAAGAAACAGCACTTAAGAATTTTTAACAAACTCCGTTCCGTTCATCCCGCAAGAAAGCGCAGGGCACCGTCCTGGTGCCAGCCTGGACAGGGTCTCCCTGGGCTGGGACCCACGGTGAGGGCTTCTGTGGCATCCAGGGCTGGCCTGTGGGGAGAAGCCAGTCAAGCAAGAAAAGCCCCGGCCCAAGTCTTACAGATTCACCTCTTCCTAGACACGACTCTTTTCACAACGCATGCTTAACCAATCTTGTGCGCACGGATCTGGCTTTCCGCTCAGGCAGGTTCAGGCTGCTGGAGAACCTTTGGGTTTCCCTCAGTGGCCCTGCCCTGCGTAGAAGTGCCACAGATGCCCCTCTACCGTGTACAGAAAGTGTCACTGACAGCCATGAGAAAGCATTTTCAAAAGTGAGAGCCATAGGTTTAAAATAAACATGTGCAGATGCTCTAAAGCAGTGTTTCTCAAAAACACAACAGCACACACAGAAAAAACCCTGAAGGCAGACTCTTATTGATACTTTAACATCAAAAATACAAGTGGAATAGAATTTATAAGTCTAACTTATAAGTTAGACTTAAAAATTAGTGTTACTCTCACAAAATCTTGAAAATGTGTGGCTACATAGCACTAGTGGACATGTTAGCGGGACGAAGGTACCATCCTGTAACAGAGTATCATGCAGGGACTTAAATGGATACTTCCCGGGAATATTTAGGAACCTGAAATCACGCAGTGTTAAGGGGCAAGGGCACAAGGAAGGGCCTGCTACAAAACCCACTGCCAAACAGTCGACACAAACACCTCCAAATGTTTCCAGCACATTATATCTACATGTTTACCCCTTCTTCCTCCTCCTTACTCAGCAAAAGTATCCATTTTAAAAGTTTCTGTGAACTATCACCTAAAGCAATTTTTGGTGAAATATAAAAGACCGTAACAGCATTTAAGTCACAATGTTAGAAGGTCCAGGTCCAGTCAGCTAGGCTTCAGAGTCTGATAAATTGGATGTGATTTCAAGAACTACTGAAAGGAGACCTTAATCCTAAGGCCTGAGGTAGTAGCGAAGGCACAGGTCACCTCCACTCCTCCCAACGTGCCGTACTCCCAGTCACCATCCTTCAGCAAGGAGGACAAGAAACAGCACCCCTGTGTTAGAAATTACAGACACAACAGCACAAGACTTTTCTAAGCAAGATCTGCAGTAATTCTCAATAATGGCATGCATTATTTGTTGCTGTTTAATAATGAAGAAAACAAACACAGTGACTTCATCTACTCAGATACTGTGTACACTCAAGAAACCTCAATGCTTTATTCTGAGACGGGCAGAAATAGTCATCATTAAAACAACAGTACTCACAGCACCCCATAAAAGAGTCCCTTCAGGTAACATCCAGTGGCACCTTCCAGTGTTCTGGGGTGCTTACTCCCTGGCTCCACGTGAAGGGTTTGCATTTGCAAACCTACGGGCATCCTGCCTTGAGGCCTCATATCTGTACACATCTCATGTCCGCCATGGTCGAGAACTAAGTAATGGGAAGTGTTCAGTTATGTTTCCTAACTCTGCTGGCTGTGATGCAGCCTGAAGAACTACGTAAGTAGCGCGTTTCAAAATTCCATCAAGGTATTACAAAACGTAGCCAGAGAGCTAGAGAATACTGTGGGGAGAACAGAAGGAACAGTGCCAAGTACATGTGATTTAATTATGTGCATAGCTCTAGGTTTACAACAAACTATCTTTTAAAAAGAGGTTTTAAAGGACTGTTAGGATTTTTTTTTTTAAGGCCATCAGAACACTTTAAGAAACAGCACAGGAAGCTAGGCATGATGGTACACGACTTTAATCCTAGTACTTGGGAAGCTGAGGCAGGAGGATTGCCAAGTTCCAGGCCAGCCTGGGCTACACAGTTGAGACTATCTCCAAGAACAAAAATAAAAAGTGGTATAAGGAATGTTGAGCAGTGAAACCATATACACACTCTCTTCACCCCCCAAAGCCAAAAGACTTTCCATTTCTTTTCTATGAGCTATGCAGATCACATAACAATCCCAAGTAACTTCTTCACAAAAAATAGATCAGGATTTTAATGCAATAAGGAAACCAAAGGACAAATTTTCCATCCTTGGTATGTGTACTAATTAAAATGAACATTTAAATTAACATCTCATAATATAGGCGCCTCAAAACACCAAAAGGCTCATGACCACATTTATTCAACATTTACATAATACTTTAAATTCTAATTTTCCTTTCCATGTGACATTTAGAAGTAGTCAGAATCAAACTGACACCCAGACTCAGTTCTTCAAATTACTATGTTCCTTAAAAAAACACTAAGGTGAAAACCATGTATTACCTGAGAGTATCTTGAGAGTACTTGAGATTTTGATGACTATAGTACTAAACATTTAATAGAGCTTAGGAACTAAAAAGTAGAAGCACGGGAAACTGGAGAAATCCACACGAAAAATCACACAGTCTTAAGACGCAGAAATCCCCCCATTACATGAATGAGTAAAGTGGGGCAAGAGTGTGACAGTAGACTAGACACTGTCATATTGGAAGCAGGGAATCAGGCTACATACTTACTTCAGACCTTCTGGTAGACCATTTCAGTGCCAGTTCCCAAGGCACTGAACACCCGCTTTGCAACTTTCAAATATGCCATTGTCCTGTGTAACAACCTCCCAGAGAGGAAACTGGAGCTCACCAGCTACAATCACTTGCTGTCAGTGAACACTGTTGTCACTCTGAGCTGTCCAAGTGGGTCTCTAGGCAGCAAAAGGTATAACCGAGAGGCCTGGCATATTCCACCCAACTGGGGGCTGGCACAGTCCCAACCCCACTTGGTTGCACCCCATCCTGGCTCCAGGTGGGTGGAGCTGGTGCATCAGTACGGAAAGTGCTAATGTTTTTGCTCAGGCAAGAGTGACCTACATGAATGAGGAGGTCAGCATGTTGGGGTCCCTCTCACTAGCTCGGAGAATGGCAGGCAACTTCAACCTGGTCACGTGTCAGCGTGTCACAGGCTAAAAGTGCACCTGTGTCACTCTGCTACTGGGTGCTACAGGTGCTGGGTCCTGAGGAGTCTATGGTCCTGTTCCTCGCCTCTTTTTCATTGCTTCGGCAGTTGGGGAGGAGGGAGGGCATGATGTGGAACAGTTCCTGAGGGTCTGGTGGGCTGCATACATTTCTAGGTATCTGTGTAACTGACTAGACCCTTTCCAACCTTCAGATACAATATGAATATAGCTGTGGAAAAATGCTGCAGGAACTGTGCTGAAATAAAATCTCTCATCCACACACGCTCTTTTTCTGAGTCTCTGCTTGTGTCTTGCCCTGCAAGGCTTTTTAAAAAGGAACTTCTCTCTCTAGGCTTTCCATCAAGTGATTTTGACTCATTTATTGACATACATGTTTAAGTTTCAGGATGGTTTTAGGAACCACAATTTCAACCAATTTGACATACAGCTAAGATCTGTAACCTCCCAAAATTGTGCAATTAAATATAAACCTCCATAAAAGGAGAATAAACAGAGCTATTTATCTGTTGCTAATAACACCATCATCATATTGTCTTGACAGAATTATCATCAGTACTACAGCCAAGTTCTTGCTGTATCCCCTCCACACAGAGGTGCCTCAGGACCATTTTATAGTTGGCAAAACTGAGGCCAGCTACAGCACGCCTACAACTCAAAATTTCTGCCGTGTGCCTTTGTTTTCCTGTGTTTTCCCACTAGGTTAAAAATCTAAAATATGCTATGCCTAGTAAATTTCCTCTTTCTACTGCTGGTGGTCATTTTCATAAATAAATTCCACAAAATGTTGTATTTAGCCTACTTATGAGCAAAAAGTTTTACCCATAATGCAGTATAGGGACATCATTTCAGAATGAGACCCAGCAGTCCTCTAGCTCACCCTGCAACAGCCGATTTTATCTTGGTGTGGTGATTGGCTGTGAGGAAGCATGAAAGAGTAAATGTGCCACTTCCCGAAGGTCACTTTGAGCTACAAATAGCTCCGGTTTAAGCTCAACTTGCACTTCCCCTGCGGTAGTGAGCAGTGCTGGCCGCTGGTCACTGAGATACGGAGGACAGCACAGGGCATGCGACATCTGTAACACTTTCACGCTCATTTCTCCGTCTCCTACCATCGGTCTCCCCTCTCTCTCCCATCTCCTCTATATGCTATGTGTGATACTGGGAAAAACTTGTAAACACTTTTTAGTAGATACATTAAAAAAAAAACCCTTATTACTTCAAACATGAAGTAAATGTTTCACTTCCTTATTTAAAAATAGGATACAGCCTCAAAAATCACTTTTTAAAAAGTACACGTTGAATCCACTTGTCTTTAATGTTACTAGTGCAGACTGGTACCTTCTGATTAACAAACCTTGAGGCAGTTCCTGAGATAAGTGTCTGGACCAGCGTAGGTGCAGCTGGCACTGCCAGGGGACTGGCCCACGTGGACGCACCCTGGAGATGCCCCCGTCTGTGGCAGACACTAACGTAGCCACAGAACACTTGCGGAGGGGCTCATGGGATCAAAGAACTGAAATGACTCTATATTTAAGTTTTGAAAGCAACCTCTGGTTAGTGAACTGAAGTTCAGCACCTAGGTGCATCTTTCTAAACATCTTCCTGCTTTGAAATAAAGACTCACCGGCAGTTGTAAAAATACTACAGAGGCGTTTGGGGCGCCCTTCACGCAGTTTCCGCTGATGATGACAACTTACACAGGGATTACACACCTAGGAGACTGGCTTTTTTACCCTTCACAGCCCCAGCAGCTCCCTTCCCGCCCACAGAGCCCCAACGCACGGCAGGATAGACCAAGGCAGGGCATTCACCTTGTAAGGAGCATTTGACTGCTTACAGTCTTTGGTCATTATAATAAAAGTGGTATGACCACCCCTGTGCAGGTTTTCCTATAAATCTAAATTTTCGTTTCCCTGGGAAAGGGACCCTGAAGTACAAACCACAGGCCCAGGGCTGGGAGAGCCCACGAGCACATTCCCGCCCGCCATCTGCTGCGGCTCACCTGTAATCAGTAGTCTCCACTGTGGACTTTTCAGATTTCTCTATGGACTTTCCGTGGTTCTCCTTCACCAGACACAGTTCTTCATCAAATACAGGGTTTGGAAATATTGCCTCCCTCTGTTTATGCCTTTTCTTTTTTTGTGCTGGAGACTGAACTCGGGCCCTGTGTAGGCTAAGCATACCCTCCACCACTGAGCTATAACCAGGGTCTAAATCTATTAGCAGTCTCAGACAGAGCAGGTTTTCAATTTTGATTAGATTTATCTTTTTTTTTTTTCTTTTAGGGATCATACTTTCGATTTTATGACTGAGGAACTTTTTGCCAAACCACAGGTACTGAAGATTTTCTTCCATCTTCATTTAAAAATTCATAGTTTTACGTTTTACATTTTAATCAATGACCCAGTCCTGTCTTATCTTTTCTACCCGCACCCTCTCCAGTAATTAAATCCCTGACTTACAAACGAGTTTCGTTCAGGGAGAACCTTCGTAAGTCTTACATACCTTTGACATTTTAAATCCACAATGTAAAGCATAAAAAAACTTCACAAGTCCCATGATCCCGTCCTTAGAATTGTGCCCATAGTTCAACGATTTGTGTTCTAAGAGCGACGTCTCTCATCTTTCGCCTCAGTCCAATCTCTCGATTATTTCCACTTTTGTTCCCATGGTTACTGCTTTGCACTTCCCACGTCCTCCCGCTTCCGGATCCCCTGGGCCCCGAGTGAGCCCCGCTCTACCTCACACCCCGGCCAGCCGTGCAGTGAGCTCACGGCGGCGCAGCCATCACCGCACCCGGCAGACGCTGGAGCGGCTTCCCCGTTCGCTCCCATCCACGAATGTTTGTAACACGAGGCCCGTTCCTATCCATGACAATTCACAGCCCGAAAGCTCCTAAGCCAGGGACTTACTGTACTAGGGATACAACCCAGTGGTGCTGCACTTCCGACCAACACGCCTGCCACCTTTTTAAAAACTATTTTGAGATAGGTTCTCACTGAATTGTATACGCTGGTCTCTAACTCGAGGTCCTCCTCCTCCTCGTTATCGTCCATGGATAGCTAATGCGCAGTCATTCTTGCTCGATTATAATACTTTTGTACCTTTTCAAATATCAAGCGGCTGTCCTTGTGTGTGGCCACTGTTATCTGGGTTCTACGTTATTTCCTCCATTTATCTATCCAGCTTCCAACACCACATTATTCTTTTGCTTCACACTTGTTTTCTACTCTAGTCACTTTGCCCTTCCACACAAACTTTAGAAAAATCTAGTTTACAGCTTGAATTTTTAATGGAATCATGCCAAACTTCTTCTATCAATCTAAGAGCAGGGATACCTTTCCTCTATGACTCTTTAATCCATGAACACAGTATTTTTTGTTTGTTTGTTTTGTTTTGTTTTGTTTTGCTTTTGCCTTTTTGAGACAGGGTCTCACTATGCAGTTCAGGCTGGTCCTGGGCTCTCTTTGTAGCCCAGGCTGGTCTTGAACTTGCAAACGATTCTCCTGCCTCAGCCTCCCAAATGCTGGGAGTACAGGAGTGTGCCACCACACCCAACTTGGGTATCTCAGTTTTAAAAGCAACTTGAATGATGAATCATAAATAGCTTTTACATTCTACCAAAATACAAAACTAATGGCCCAAACTTCATATGTCAAAATGATTGTGGTTAAACTTTAAGAAAAAAATTGAGAAAAATACAAACATACCTATTTTCAGCAAATAAACATAACACTGCTAAAAGTAGGTTTTATACAATTTATGAAGAAATAGGGCATGATAAGAAACAATCACTAAAACAGTCTACAGGATAATGGAGTACAAAGCAGAAGGCTACACTCTCCATTTATGTGTAGCACTATTTCCCTCTGTCTGAATTATTATCCTTATTTTGTGTGTCAAGCCTGATCATTAGGATATGTAATAACTGCAGGAGGGTTCTAAATCACATACCCCAAAGATCCCTCCTGTCTCTCTGAGTGCGGCCATCCCACATTATTTTAGGAGTTACACTTTAGAAAAGCTAGTAGTAGCAAATAATGCTGGCTAGATATCTACAGAGAAAAACCCACATAGGAAAAAAAGTAACTCTGTTAAATACTGAGTGTATATAACTATTTGAACAATTTACCAAAGCTATGAGAAACAGTAGGATATATGAGAAAAATTCTTGGAGGGTTAAAATTATTCAGGTTGGAAATGAGAAAATGGGTCGAGGTTACCCAAAGGAAATGAAGAACTTTCCTGTGTGTATTTTCCCCCCAGGGATTGGCCTTTGCACTGTTTATATCCCAACACTTTATTTTGAGACGGAGTCCCACTAAACTGCTAAATTGCCCAGGATAGCTTCAAACTTGCAATACTCCTGCCTCAGCCTAGCAGACTGCTGGAATTACAGGTCTGTACCACCACACCCAGCTTAATAAAGAACAATTTTAAAATGTACAAGAATACAGTCTTAACAGCAGGAGGTTAAGAGAATGAGAATACACTGCATTTTATAAACCTGAAATAGTTTCTGTTTATGCTGTCAAGGCAGGAGGGCGCCAAAACAAAACACCCAACTCAAAGCCCTCAGATAACTGCAAGTATGAAGCCACAGCCTCGGAACACCATGTCCCCCTTCCTGACCTGTCTGTCTGTAAAAGAAGAGTATGAGGACTGGAGACCAGGCAGCAAAGGACGAAGACCACTCCTTGTGCACCTCTGGGCCCCTGCCACATTTTGCTAGTGTCACATGGTCATTATTCAGTTGGTTTGTGAGTGCCTCATAGATAGTTCCTGAGCAAATGGACTTCAAATCTGTGGGGACACAGAAGATAATTCCTTGTAACCAAGAGTGTGGGCATCATGCTAGAAATTGCTGACAGCAATGCTGTGCCGGGCAAGCACGAGGCTGGGGTGGAATGTCAGGAAAAGCCAGGCCTGGATGTGGTGGCACACACCTGTCATCACAGCACTCTGGGAGGCTGAGGCAGGAAGATCAAAAGTTTGAGTCCCACCTGAGCAAAGGAGCAAAACTGTCTCAAAATTTTAAAACTGTTTAAAAGACTGGGGATGTAGCTCAGTGCAAAGGTCCTGAGGTCAATTCCCAGAACTACAAAAAAGGAAGAAGAAGAAGAGAAAGAGGAAGAGGAGAATAAGATAAAGAAGAGCGGGGGAAGGGAAGGGAGTGGAGGAGAGATGATTCCTCAAATAGCACTGCACACACCAAGCTTATCATAACCATGGCCGAGCCCAACTGCACGACCCACACGGGCCTTCATCACATCCGGCAAGGGATGAGGAAGACAGGCAAGAATAACAGAGAGGACCGAGGAAGAGATGGAGCAGTAACACACACACATTCTCAGGCACGCCGGACAGCTCCTCAGGTGTGGGGGGATCGAAGCTAAGATTGCATAAGGGAAACTAGTGTTTTTTACCATCAAATTGAAGAAAAAAAATACAAATTATTTCAACATTTAACAACTTACTGATGTTATCAACAAAAAACAAAAACAGACAGACTTCCACAATGGCAGAGCAGTGAGTGCCAGCAACTCGGCTTTCCCAGGACCAAGTGTCTACAACACGGGAAAGGGCAGCTGGGAGGGGCATCGCGTGTGGGCACCCGAGCACCAGCGGGGAGCGCACAGAGGAGAGGAAGCAGGACTACGTGACGCAGAAGGCGCAATGGCGCAGCAGAGGAGCCACGCGTGGCACTGCCCGCAGCGGCGGCGGGCGAAGTGGAACAAACAGCTTCTGATGCAGAGAGAACCCGCCAGCTGCGGGGGACGGGACGCCGCACCTGCGCTGGACCCAGCGAGGAAACCGCGGCACGCAGCTTCCACAGCGGCCTTCTGCAGCCTGGCGGGCCCGGGCTCATCACCCGCAGCCACAGCCTTGGATCCCGAGCTGGCAGGGTCCTCCCACCCCCGCGGGCAAGGGCTGGGCGCTGGAACCCGGGTCCAGAGCAGCCACGGCTGCTGCACCCGGCCGAGCCCCCGGGGTGGGCGAGGGAAGGACCCTCACTGGAGACTGCGGGAGGCGGGGAGCAGACGGGGAGGAGGCCCGCTGAGGCCCGGGTGCAGGGCGCCGTCCCGGTGAGCGGATCTCCAGGCCCAGCACCGTCGGCACCGGGCACCTCCCGCACTCCGGCTCTGCGCCCAACACAGGCGCCCAACGCAGGCGTGTACCTAACAACAGAAAAGTGTCTTTTATTGTATTGTTTTTATTTTTATTCTATTTTTTTTTTCGCTGTTTCCTTTTTTACCCCCCTCCCTCTGCCCAGTTTATCCGTTATTTCACCGTTTCCATTTCAGGGCGTGTGTGTGTCTCTGTGCGCGCCTCTCTCCCGCTGGCCTTGCTTCACCCAGACAGCGGAGGAAACTGTGCCCTTCCCTCCGCATTCCTCCGGCCTTTGCCCCTCTCTCCCGCCAGCTTCCATCTCCTGTGCCTCATTCATTCTCATTTTTTTTCCTTTTCTTTCCTCTCCCTTTTTGGTCACCTTTTAACTTTTTCTCTCAAGTTTATATCAGCCTAGAATCTTTTCTCATCCCCATTTCTTACTACCAATTTTGTACCCAGTTTTCTGTGTTATCCCCTTCTAAATATGTAACACACTCTAAGTGTGACTGGGAGACTGCGCCCTATTTCTTCCTCCCACACCACAGAGCAGAGAACGTGAAACAAAACAAAACAATCTTCTTTCTCTCGTCTCCACCCCTCTGGCATTACCCAGGCCCCAGCTCCCTGGGCTTTAGATACCTGATTCTACGTTACTGCTGTGCCAGGCATGGTGGTGCATGCCTGTAATCCCGGTACTCAAGAGGCTGAGGCAGGAGAATTGCTGCAAGTTTGAGGCCAGGCTGGGCTAACTAGTGAATTCAAGGCCAGTCTGAAATACAGAGTAAGACCTTGTCTCAAAAAGCAAACTTGTTGAGTGTTATTTTCCACTATTAGAGGAGACACCGCCATCACATTTACTGCACATGAGCTGTGGGGTCAAGACTTGGGTTGTTATGTTTACACTATAACCGAGGCTTTCTCTAGGCTAATAGGAGACCCACCCAACACAAGGTCTTACAGTATGCCATTTTTCAACCAGCCCTAATAGATGCCACTGTACTGGATTAGCTTATTGCTACTGCTGCTAATTTGATTGCATAGAATACATCTGACTCAGTGGTAAATTTTGAGAAAATGAACCTGTCTGCTGAATTCACCCTCATGCCCAGGGAGAGGGACAGCAAGCGTTCCTAACCCAAGGACTAGAACTGAATCAGACGCTGTAAGCGCACCTGCACCTGCACCTGGCGGCAGAGTCCTGGTCTGAGGCAGCTTCCGCACCGAGGTGGAGGGTTCAGAGGAGTCCCGGGGCTGTGAGTGACTTGGACTCTGGCATAGCAGCAACTTGTGACTCACACATGCATTACCTCACTGAAATATTTAATCTGTGTTACCACAGAAAATGTTATAGGTTTTTTTGTATTTTTATGTATTTAATAATGTGGGATTATGTCATGTTCTTTTATGGTCTCCTGTGTTTATTAGGTTGTTACTTTTGTGTGTTTGGTCTTCCATTGGCTCTGATTTAACAGGTGTCTGTCTCTGCTCTCTAACAGTTTCTTTACCTCAAACCCTTAAGATAATATTAACATATTTTTTAATTCTTTTTCCAAACATGTACACCCCTCCTCCCAAATTTTTCAATCCCCCACTGTTATGGTTTGTGTCTAGATGTCCCCAAAAGCTTCATGCACTTTCAGATGGGGCCTAGTAACTGAATCTAGAGTTTGCCACCAATTTTCAGTGCTGGGATTAAGGGGGTGTGTGCTACACATGCCCTAGGGCGGGTAGCCTGCATACAATATAAGGGACAGAAAGTCTGTGTCAGTGTCTGTGTCTGTGTCTGTCTTTCTGTCTGTCTGTCTGTCTGTCTCTCTCTCTCTCTCAGCTCTTTCCTCCGTGGCCAAGAACTGTTGCCTCTCTTCCATGAGCCACCTGCCTTGGAGCCAGCCAATTATGGAGTGAACCTCTGCTAACTGTGAGCTAAATAAACCTTTCCTGTCTTTACTCTGGATGTCAGGTATTTTGAGAAAATGAGAAAAGTAATTAAAACATCCACACTTAGCTCCCTCACTCACAGTCATGTCTATCCTCTCAAGTATTTTTCCCCTATCCTCCCCATCCTATGCCTTTGGCTCTCCCATATCTTACCTGGCTTACTGTCCTTCCTGTCAGCAAGTTCCCACAACCACACAGCTTTCCTTGACCACAAAGTAAATTCCATTTTTTCTGTATCTTGTCCTTGCCCCACAAATATCCACTGAAAACCCTTCAACTCAACTAAAGTACTCCACTAAAATCAGACCCCACACCAACCGTTTTTCCTCAGGTACCACCCTTCACCCTTCAAGCCTCCCCCTTGGTGTCCAACACTCCTCATCCAACCACCTCCCATTCTCCTCCCCTACCCTGCCTACCTCACTGCAGCACCGCAAGTAATACACTGTCATGGTGTGCACAGAGAACAGGCAAAGGGGGAAGTGTAGCTGCGAAGACTATCACATAGAGACTGAATCAGTGGGTGCTGATATAACCAGAAGTAATCCTTTCAGCAAAACACAGGGACAGAGTCAAACATAGGGGCAGAGTTACTTAAAGGAAAACAGCAGAAGGAATAAATACTAGCACTAGACATATGTCTTAGTTACTTTTATCACTGCTGAGACAAAACACCAGACACCCCAAGTTAAAGGAGGAAAAGTTTATTTGTCTTACACGTCACAGAGGTATCAGTCCATAGTCAGCTGGCTCCAAGGCAGAGTGGCACTTAGCAAAGGGGCATCATAGAGGAGAAACAGTTCATAGCAGGCAGAAGATAGCAAAAGCAAGGGATGACCACAGCGCTTTCTGTCCCTTATATCTTATCCAGGTTACTCAGGGTGAGCAGCACTCACTCTAGGAACCTTAATCTCAGTGCCCTTGATTCTAGGATTGCACCATCAATCAATTCCAGCGTCTCACACTCTAGATCCAGTCACTTCTGAAAAAGCCCTAGCTATGACCGCATGAGACTTTGGGGAGACATCTAGATACAAGCCATAACAACATACAAAGCTGAAAATTATTCACAGGGAGGCAACATCTTACCAAAAATCTCCAGGCAACCCACAAACTCTCCTCATTTCTCTAGTCCCCAACATGCAGTAACCCCCTGCCAATGGGGGGGGGGAGAAAACATATATATTTTTAAAAGATCTATATATACATACAAATGAACAGTACAGTTACACATAAGAGAATAGGGAAGCGAGAGTACAGAAGATCTCTGACCCTAACCCCAAAATTTCCCAAGGCGGAGTAAGGGGTCACAAATGCTGAAGGAAAACAAATACCAGGTAGCAGAAATCTATGAGCAGTTCATAGAAGAGATGAAGAAAATAGATGAGTTCAAAGAGAAAATGAACCAAAAGTTCACAGCTATTTCACTCAGTATGTTCCCGGTGAATTTTAGGGAAATAGGTAAAAAACTGAATGAGCTAACAAAAATAATTCAAAATCTAAATGATGGATTCAACAAAGATATGGAATCCTTGAAAAGATGTCAGACAGAAATCCCTGAAGTGAAAAATTGCATAAAATTTATACCTGCAGAAATGACCAGTGTGAAGACCTGAAAGACATAGTAGTGTGCCGCTGAGCTGCATCCCTGGCCCAAATTTTGAGACAGTTTTAGGAAAATGGATGCATCTGGAAAATACAATGTTGAGTGAAATAAACCAAACACACAAACCTACCTAAATACTGAATTTGAGTACGGCAAAGTGCAAACAAAGAAAATGACAAAGGATGGATAAAAAAGGACAAAGGAATGGATCTCATGCAACAGGGAAGGCAACAAGGGCGAAGGGTAAGGAGGAGGGGAAGGGGACATAAGAATAATGAAGATCTGCCGCATACAGGAACTTCAATGAATGTAAACATTATACGCCATAACATGAGCTAAGATTAACAATGTCAACAGGAATGAAAAATAAGATAAGAAGATTGGAGGAGGAGGGAATTAAAATAAAAAGGAACAAGCTATGGTATGCACAGGCACCACTCCCCAAGATGACAATAAACTGCATAAGCTACACACATGTACTAATAAAATAAAAAATTAAATTTTTATTTAGCAAGCCTGATCAAAAATAAATAACTAACCAAAACTAAAGCCATTACATCAAAAGTATAATAGTAAGCTAAAATAGAAAGTACAACTGGGCATCCCTATAAGCCCAGCACTTAGGAGGCTGAGGCAGGAGAATCCTGAGTTTATAGCCAGCCTGGGCTACACAGTCAGACTATCTCACAGTCAGTACAAAATACAGCCCAAAAATCCAGTACCTGTCAGATTCTACGCATGTGAAAACTACAAGGTGGATATAAACTCTGCTGAAACACTACTGCACACAAGCAATAATTAAAAAAAAAATAGAACTCCAAGTTGGATAGGAAGAAATTTACTAGGCTAAGAGCTCAATGAACTAAGGAAGCTACTTACTGTGCCCCATAAACAAATCTAACCCAAGGTAGAGTTAATGGGCAACTGCGGGGCCCCTCTGCTGCCCCCTGCTGGTTTCTCCTCCCCTCCCCACCCCACGGAGCAGCCAGACATCAGCGGCTCTTCCCACCCCCATTTCCACAGTGCGCCCAGCTCTGCCTTTCGACACCATGACAGCATTCAGAGAGTGTCGTTTTGAGGAGACATTTCTCTACATTGAGAGCATAGAGGACAACCTTTATTAAAAATAAAGGAGCAGCATGATCAAAAAGAACACATAAATGGATTCACAGTCCCTGGTCACATGCATGTCTTGACACAGCCAAAGGTGTTGGAGAATAGTATTCTATTGAAGAGGAATTTTAAAACTTTAATTATACAAAAAAATAGAGACAGGTATGGTGGTGCACACCTGCACTCTCAGCACTCATAATGTGTTCAAGGGCATGTGGGCTACGTAGGATACCAGATTTAAAAGAAAAAAAGAACTTCTGTGAAACATACCATTTAAAATTTTCACAGACAGATACTGCCTTGGTTACTTTTCCCTCATTGCTGGGACAAAACATCCAACTCCCAAAATGAAGGAAGGAAAGATTTATTTAGCTCACTTTTTGTGGAGGTTTCAGTCCATAATCAGCTGGCTCCAAGGCAGGGTGGCATGATTTTGGGGCAACACTTCAAAGCAGCAGCCAGAGCAAAAAGCGGGAAAATAAGCCTCTTCTCCTCCCTTATAGTGTATGCAGGCCACCCCCGACTCCCTAGGGCAGATGTAGCACACACAAAATCTCCTTGCCCTCCTTTGCACAGGATGAGGATATTTACAAAGAACCCTAGCTCCCTGCTGAGTCTCTCAGTTAAATCTCTAAAGTTCTCAAGTTGACACAATGCATCAACCATAACAGATACCTAGAAAGGTTCTTTATGTTTTGAAAACCTTCTTTAAGGAGTAAACAATTACTTTTTAACCAATTCATAATTGTGGGCCAAGGGTGTCTTATTGTGGAGAAGTAGTGAACAGATTGTGGCAGAAAGAGGAGAACCTGTAAGCTCTTGGTCACTCTCCCCACGGAAAGCCAGGGTCTACTCCCTACCTCCTTGGCTCTACGCTGGGCCTGCGGCTGTGTAGTCCAAGAGAAAGGAGTAGAAATTTCATTATCCTGCTTCCAAGCTCCCATCTGTTAGAGACCAGGCAACTTCTTCCTACATTTTGGGGTCCAGTTGCCATTCTGTGAGATGGTCCAAGTGCCCACAGGGATCAGAATGGCCTAGTGTGAGACAGCAAAACCTTGGCTGAAAACCTTAGTGTGTGAAGCTGACGGCCACACCAGCTCCCCCGGCAGGCAGGCAATGTGCTGGGGCTATGTCCAAATGTCCCTCCAAAGCCTCACATGCTCGTGGGTGGGGTTTCTTCAGAGGTGTGTGATGCTGGGATCCAGGGTGTGTGACACTAGGATCCAGGGTGTGTGATTACTGAATCAACTCACTAATGGGTTTGGCACAGTTGTGGGTGTGAGTGCTACCTGCCCTAAGGGTGGCATGCAGGTGGCCTAGATAGAATATAAACGGGACAGAAAGAAGTTGCTATTTATGATCCCTTGTTGCTTGATGCCATCCGCCTGTCATGCCGGCCATACCACCCTACCTTGGAGCCAGCCAACTATAAACTGACACCTCTACAAACTGTGGGCTAAATAAACCTTTTCCCTTTTAACTTTGGGTGTCAAGTATTTTGTCTCAGCTATGAGGGAAAAGTAAGTAAGACACAATGTATCTTTTTTTTTTTTTTTTTTTTTTGGTGGTACAGGGATTGAACTCATGACTTTGCACTTGCCAAGTAGGTGCTTATGCTGCTGAGCTAAATTCCCAATGTCAGGATGTATTTTGCAGATAAGTATACTGCCCATGTCCAGATCCCCAAAGTAACAGCACAAGCCATGTGTGAGCTGTCTGTTCCTGCCCGACTGCAGCATTAGGAGCAAGAAAACAATGGTTGCCTTCAGCTACATTTGGGGTAACTTGTTACTTGTTACGCAGCCACAGACAGCAGAAACAAAACTTGGCACCAGTTAGGGCTCTGCTGTAACAAAAACCCAAAAGATGCACTGGTTTTAGGTCAAGTTGGGAGTCAAAAGCTGGATGCTATTAGTAAAGACCTGAAAAACAGTATACAGATTAGTAGCTGAAGAAATAGAGACTCAAAAACAGTTAGCAAAGCCATGTCATGCAATAGTGTGGGAGCTGGAAAGAGGACAACTGAACCCCATGGACCGGAGGAGGATTCCAAGAATGGCATGAACTATCAACTGGCTTATTATAGTTGCTTATGATAAAACACAGAAATAACAATTCAAAGAGGAACTGTTGATTCTTTTTGATGCAGAATTTAGGGGAAATGTAAGACCACTGGACATGGGTTCAGGACTGAAACTGTTCCCCATTTCTGCATCTTAGCAAGCAAAAGATGCTCCGAGTAAGATCTGACCTCAGGACAAAGGTCACACCCAGTGCTGCTGTGACGCAGCCATAAGACCCTCAGATGGGAACTTGGGGGGATTTCAAGACGTCGCTCATGCTCTGTTAGATCAGTGGTTTGAAAACTGCACAGGTCTTTGCTAGATTCCTCCCTCTGCCCAGTTTCTGACACCGCAGCTTGGAGTGCGACCTAACCCCTGCACCAGTCCCTGGTGGTGCTAATGCTGCTGGCCCAGCGCCCGGGCTGAGTCCCACAGCAGACCAGTGGCTCCGGGAACTTCGGGGGTGTGTTCAGGAACCACAGAGCCACACCGGAAAGCTTCTGCGCTACATGGGAGTTCAGCAGTGCCCTGTCTTAAAGGTGGTCCAAGGTACAGGAGCCCTGCTCAGAGAATTTATCCAGTGCTTCCTACCTGATGCTGTGAACCCAGAGCGCTCCGGGGACGCTCACTCATCCTGACAAGAAACGCATCCGCGGAAGCTCCATTGGCCTGGACCAAGAACAGAGGTGCCTCAGAATCACAACTAGCAGGGCAGTATGCAGTATGCAGGCGGGAGGAGACTTGGGGAGCACTTCCTGTGGTAAACAGAAGACAAACCTTGCCAAGAGCTGCAGGGTGGAGACGAGCACCACAGAGTCGCCCAGGCAGCACTGGTCCCTGAGCGGACGGTTACTCAGTGGGGTCATCTCTGTGTCACCCACTTCCTCCTCCTACCCTGCTGTGGTCGCCTGCACAGGGCAGAAACAAACCATCGCCAAAACAAACCTTTCCTTGTCTTCCACTGTGTACCTCAGGTATCAGCCACGGCAAAGGAAAGCTGCCAGCCCAGGCAGCACCCACTTAGCTGGTCCCCAAGGCGCCCCACGGCCAGCATGCTCCAGCTGAGCTCCCCAGCAAGCCTCAGCGCACCACTGCACACAGTGTGCAGAAAGAAGCTGACCCAACTGCCAGCCACCCCAGGAAAGCAGCGAGTGCGTGGCTACCCCAGTGCTAAGTTTGGGGGGGTTATCACATGCAATAAGTAACCAAACAGAAGTTCCCTTTGGGAGTATTTTAAACTGCATTCTCTCTAATCATAAACTAGATGTTCATGAAGAACTGTAATGTGGAATAAGCCTTTTTTTCTTCTGAAAATTGAAAGAATTACAATTAGGATCAGTGTAAAAATATTTAAGCAGATGAGACACACCTTCTGAACTAAATCTAGGAGACTCTGCTTACAGTCTAAGCAACCGCTAATGACAAAAATTGAGAGTTTTATTGGGCAAGATAGCATGCACTCCTGAGGTACTAGCTACTGGGAAGGCTGAGGCAGAAGGATCACTTGAAGACTGGGGCCAACCTGGGTAAAATAGTTGAAACCTGGGGTCAGTTGGTCGGTCGACTGGTCTGTCTATCTGTCTCTCTCTTTCTCTCTCTCCTTTCAGTACTGGGGACTGAACTCAGGACCTTGCACTGAAATACAGTCCCAGCCTTCTTTTATTTTTTTATTTTGAGCCAGGGTCTAAATCATTGGATTACCCAAGCTAGGCTCCAACTTGTGATCCACCTGCCTCAGCCTCTCAGAGAGCAGGGATTGCAGGTGTGAGCCATTACCCCAGCCAGGTCCAGTCTCTTTAAAAAAGTTTCTGTGGTCAGCAGCAGATATCGGGCAGTCAGGCCAGGCAATATCTCACAGTACGGGGGTATGGGGAGAGGCTGCCACGGACAAATCCGAGGAGGGGCCCGGTGTATCGTGCACCTTCGCCACAGCAGCAGGAAGTCAGCAAGGGACAGGCAGACACGAGCGCTCCGGGCAGACGACAGGGACTGGGACCTTGAAGGAAGGCAGGAGGTCAAGGTGGCAAGGCTTCGGAAGCCTGCTGCTATGGCAACCAGCAAAGATTTGGACCTCAGGGACTCAGCAAGAACCTGCCACTTCTGGCTGTCTGCTGCTGACACAGCTGCTGCCCTGCTGTGTGAGCCTCTAGATAAAGGGACCCCACGTATGTGACCCTGTCACCCCGTCCTCAGTCCATCCGAGGGATGCCCCAGATAGCGCGTGGGAGAAGCAGGAGGCGGCCAGCACTCCTACAATAGAGACAGGAATAGTAACTCCCTCCGCAGACTGAACCCAGGCCCTCCCGCTCAGCGGCACCGCCAGCCCTTTTGTATTCTGAGATCGGATCTTAGCAAAATCGCTACACTCCCCAAGCTGGGCTCAAATTTAAGAACTTCCTGCCTCATCCTCTGTGAGTACTAAGATAACAGGTCTGTACTACGACACCCAGTCAACAGTTATTTTTATAATTTTCACAAGATAATCCTTAAAAATGACCCATAATACATGCCCAGTTGTGACACTGTTAACATTGAATATGGTAAATTTGCTCAATGATGAGTGCACCTGCCGTGAACACTAGCGCTCGAAAAAAAATTTTTTAAAGGAAAGGTTATTGACCTACACATCTATTAATAAGAAGCGGGTTTTAATGAGCTGCGGCAGAGCTTTAGAGTGAAACACTTTCTTTAGTTTTAAAGACAGAGGGTTTTGAATGGCAGGTAAAGAAATTTTCCAAGTTGAAAACCCAGTAAAATTCTATTTTTAAAATAAGCATACACTGCTCAGCTGAAACGGAGAGAAACCACCAGGCTAAGCTGACACCAGCGATGGGGTGAGAATTTCGCTAACGGATATACCTGCACGCACGGAGGCCTTGCACAGCCAGGGCAGTGCTGCTGTGAGCACGCACGGTCCGGTCCGTCTCGCCTGCGGCAGAACACACAGGCCCAGTGCTCATTCTTCCAGCACCCAGCGGTGCGGGTCTGTTTTTAGAACAGGGTCAGAAGCTGCCACCTGAGTTGCTTCCTGTGTCAGGCAGCTATTTTTACTCAATGCACATTTTGGTGTAAGAGATTACTGAGAAAGCAACACACAGCCTCTTTTGTAGGTTAAAAAATCTTGATCTCTACAAGAAAATGAAAAGCTAAGTTACAAAGAAAAAAAAATCACAGCAGAAGACAGCTATCTGACGGTATCTTGTATGAAGTACCTTATTTCCACTGATATTAAGATAAATTAACCTGGGTTTAAAACTCAAGGAATACATCTAAATTCTTTCTCTCAATTTAACACAGCATTATATTCAGCATGCTTCATACATCAGGCAAACACTGATTACAGGACAATTCAAAAAAGAAAATGCAAAGTAGAATGAGGTTTATTTTATTTTTGGGTGTAAGAGATGGAACCCTGAGCCACACGCATGGTATGCCAGTGCTCTACCACTGGGCTACAACCTGGCCTCATACAGTTTCTTTTAAATCAAGTATTATTAGTCATTTATGTGCAAAACTCCATTCCCACACCAACTGGAAGACTTCAAATAGTGGTTGCTTAGACATGCCTATGTTGGCCCATGCCTGTAATCTCAGCCCTCTGTGAGGCTGAGACAGGAGGATCCTAGCCTGGCCAACTCAGCAAGACCTTGTCTCAGAATAAAAAATCAGGGCTGAGGATGTAGCTCAGTGCAAAGGCCCCGGGTTAGTGCTCCAGTTCAACTCCTCTCCCCCAAAATCCAAACTGTGGCTTTTCCTCCCCGGCTGTCTGAGGCTCTGTTGCCATCACGAATGACACAGTAACTTTCGGAACCCTGAAGTTCATGACCAAAATCGGCCCTTCAGAGGAAGTAAATGGGTACTGATGTCCTTCCCTGTGGGAAAGCAATGGCACCTAAGACAGAAATTCGGGAAAACTCTCCAAAATGTACAAGACAACACCAGATGTCATTTTTGCGTTTGGATTCAAAAGTCGTTTTGGTGGTGGCAGGACAACTGGCTTTGGCATGATTTATGATTCCTTGGATTATGCGAAGAGAAATGAACCCAAACATAGACTTGCAAGACACAGCCTATATGCGAAGAAAAAGACCTCAAGAAAGCAGCAGAAGGAGCGCGGGAACAGAATGAAGAAAGTCAGGGGCACCGCAAAGGCTACCGTTGGTGCTGGGGAAAAGCAGGAGGAGTAGAGACTCTGAGGTGCCCGTCTGCGGTGACTGCGCCTTTTCCACGGGAGGATCGATACACTGTGAAAACTCAGAAAGCTGTGGTTGCTCCATTAATGAGCAGAGACACAAGTGCCCCTCCCCTGGGTTAGGTTCTCCTCGAGGTTTTAACCAGAGTGCAAACCACGGCTGCTGTGCAAATCTCAGAACCTCAGCCACATCTTCACCCAGGTCTTCAGGCAGGGGCAACGGCACCCTGAAGAGCCCGGGCCAGGAGAGGCAGTGGGAACCCTGCACGGACCAGGTGCAGCGCTGCGTTCCCGGGGTCCCCAGCAGGTCCGACTGTCCTGTACTGTGTAGCTGTGCGGTCCCGGCCCAGAGAGAAGGGGCGTTGTCCTTGGCCACACTGCCGTCCACACCACTGTACCACAGCCGGCCCGCGCCGTCTTCCACACAGCTCCCACACTGGTTGCTGTCACTGTCCCGTGCCTCCTTATCTGCTTGTTTCATCGACGCAGGTTTAGAATTTCTACCTAATAAACTGTATTTAGGTAAAACGCTGAGCGCTGGTGAATTTCATGGGCAGTACTGGGGTGAGAGTCCCTCCCTGTAAGTCGGTGACCACTGAGGACAGCAGATTGCCCTCAAGGGTAGGTGGGCCTCGTCAAACCAGCTGCAGGTCTGAATGGACCAAAAAGAGGGGACACAGAGGCGGAGGCTCCCTGCACCGCAGCTGTCCCCGCTCCATCTTGCAGCCCGCACCACTCATGTGCACTGCCAGACCCGCCAGACTCCAGGCCCAGGCTTCCACTCCTGGCAACCCATCACTCATGCTCGTGCACACATGTACACACTCGTTCAGGTGCTCCTTCTGTGACATTTCTGATTTGTGCAGAGGCCACCTTGGGGAAGCCACAGTCGGGCCACTTGCAGAGGGGTAGCTACACAGGGGGAGTTGTGCACTGAGGGACAAATGGCTTTTCCAGACGACGCTGGCCTAACCGTTCCTCCCATCTGAGTGCTCTCAAGTAAACCATGCTTCTGGAGGTGTGTGACTGCCTGGAATGGCCCACGCCAGGGATGCCCTAATGTCCCTCACCTGGAGAGTTCCTCATAAGAGCAATGAGTTTTGGAAGCAGTGCAAACTCTCCTCTTACATCTCAGCACAGCCAAGCATCGTGGCTCCCACCTGTTATCCCAGCCCTCTGGGAGGCTGAGGCAGGAGAATGCAAGCTCTAGCCCAGCTCAGCAACTTAGCAAAAGCCTGTCTCAAAATACATAATTTTTAGAAAGGCTGGGAATGTAGCTCAGTGCAGAGGCCCTGAGTTCAACACCAAGCAATGAGGAAAAAAGCTGAAAAACACCAGGTTAGGCACACAGATCCATATTTTGAAAACCCACTTTCTATGGCCTTTATCTATTCGTTCCACAATGCTTCCCCACCACAGTGGCCTCCTTACCTCCTATTGGAGCTGCAGGGAGAACTGGGATTATGATTCTACTTAGATATGAGGAAACCAGCAAAAAGAGATGCAGTGGCCAGCACGAATTCAGACGTAAATGAGTGGTGAAACCGCACTCAGAGCCCGTTGCCTGGTTACTCTTAGGTTAATATCCTCTGCACCAGGTTAAAAGCACGAGATGTTGGATGACACTGAACTCACTCCCCCGATTATGAAACCATGACCCTTAATATGATGTTAAACTCTATGCCCCGGTTTCACCCCCTGTAAAAATTGGAGTAATACTGACATCTACCTTCATTCAGCTTAAGACAAAGGTTTCATGAGACAAAGCTGATAGAACTCTGAAATCTAACATACAGGAGGCCCTCAATAAACTTTATCCCTTCGTACTCTCCTATTATTACTTAATCAGCCCATTAACAATCCCGTAATACCCTGTAATGTCCTACTCACACCTGTCCTTTTTCTTTAATCTCTCGTAGAATCACGAGTTTCTGCTGTGTGAGGCCAGCACACTTTAAAAGCCATGACTGACTGGTCCTAGTGCTTGAGTACACAGCTTGCTTCATTCCTGGAATGCAAGTAAATGCTTCGCAAAAAACAAATGGAAAGTTGGGACAGAAAGGAAACCAGAAGGCAAAGAGTATTTCTGCGTGTTGAGTTGGCTGCTTCTTGGCTGTGAAGTTAGAGTCTGAAAAGTGCAGAAAAGTCATTTTTCCTCCTGAGATTTCCCCTTGGGATGCTCACGGAACACCAACAGTCTTCTCATGGCCACGCTGTGGACCTGGACACCAAGGAGACTGTGAGGGCCTCCCCGTGGCCTTCTGGTCTCCGTGGCACCCGCGTGAGTGCTAGGCAAGCACTCTGTCCTGCTGCTAAACCCCCAGCCCTTTCTCTGTTTTAGAGATGGGGTCTCACTGTTGCCAAGGGGAACCTCGAACTCACAATCCTCTTGCCTCAGTCTCCTAAGCAGCCTGTCCTTTGCTATTTGGGACCCTGGGGGTTTATTTACAGCACCAAGAACCTACAGGACAGATGCTTCTCATTCCAGTTCTCAAACAACCTGTTCACACTTGACGTGGCCACAGCGACACCATCTACTCCACCTACTTCACAGGCATGAAGAGGAAAGCTCATAAAACGGGCACCTCTGGGCTTGCTGTGCAGAGAAAAAAACTGTTTGTGGGGTAGCAGTGCTCCTCCAAATGAATGCACCTTAGATGACTGATACACAACAATCCTTTCACAACAGCTTTGAAAAAACTAAGTAACTAGGAATAAACCTAGCCAAGGAAGTGAAAAAAACTCTGTGATGGAAATTATAATACTCTGAAGAAAGAAGAAATTGAAGACATCAGAAAATAGACTTCCCTTGTGCCTGCCTAGGCAGAATCGATATTGCCAAAATGGCCACGCTACCAAAACTGAGACACAGATTTAATGAAGATCGAAATACCAACAGCATGTGGAACCAGAAGAGACCTAGAATAGCAGAAGCAGCCTGGGCAATAAGAACAAAACAGGTGGTGTCAGAATCTTGGATTTCAAGTTATATTACACAGCTGCAGTGACCAAAACAGCATGGTACCAGCCCCAAATCAGACACGTGGATCAATGGAACAGGATATAGGATGCAGAAACAACCCCAGACACACTCAGCCATCTGATCTTTGACAAAGGGGCCAAAAAGATACACTGGAAGAAGATGGTCTCATTAATAAATGCTGCTTAGAAAACTGAAGAAAACTGAAGCTAGAAACATATCTCTCACCATCTCTTACCATGTACTAAACTAAAATTAAAGCAGATCAAACACCTAGATAGTAAAATCAGAAACACTGTGCCAGAAGATAAAAGAGGTAAAAGTCTTGAAGACATAAGCATAGGCAAAGGACTTTTTGAACAGACTGTCAAATGCACAAGAAATAAAACCAAGAACCAACAAATGGGATTACATCAAATTAAAAAGCTTCTACACAGCAAAGGAAACAACCTACAGAGTGAAGAGACAACATACAGAATGGAAAAAAGATGCCAGTTATCTTCAGACAGAAAACTAATAGCTAGAATATATAAAGAACTCAAAAAAAATTAGACTCCCCAACATAAGAACCAATCAAAAACTGGACAATTAAAGTCAGGTGTGGTGGCACATATCTGTAATCCCAGCACTCAGGAGGCTGAGGCAGGAGGATTGCTGTTAGTTTGAGGAAAACCTGGATCTACACAGTGTGTTCAAGGCCAACATAGGACACATAGCAAGACCCTGCCTCAGGGGGGTGAGGGTGTACAACTGAAATGCATAGACATGTCTCAAAAGAAGAGGTACAAATGGCCAATAAATACATGAAAAAATGCTCAGCATTTTTGGCCAGAGAAATTTAAATTAAAACCATACTGAGATGTCATCAGAGTCCAGAAAGTGTGGCTATCACAAACTCAAAACAAATCCTGTGGTTGTAAAAAAGGAATCTCTATATATTGTTGGGTGGGTTGTAAATTAGTACGAGCACTGTTGAAATTAGTATGAAGTTTCCTCAACAACGCCAAAAAAAACTAAAAATTCCACTCAACTCAGCTATACCACTTCTAGGTATCTTCCTGAAAGAGTAAAAACATCCTATTAGAGTGACCCATCACATGCCCATGTTTACAGCAGCACAACTCACGACAGCTACATCTTGGAAGCAGTCAAATATCACCCAGTTTCTCTCATATTAGAGACTCAGCCTGGTGTGGTGTTGCACACCTGTAATCCCAGCACTCGGTAGGCTGAGGAAGGAGGATGGCTGCGAGCTCAAGGCCAGCCTGGGCTACAAAACTGAGTTCAAGGCCAGCCTGAACTGCATAGTGAGACCCTGCCTCAAAAAATTAGGGCCGGGAGTTTGGCTCCCCTCAGCCTCGCCCTGGGTGGCTGCGGCGATGTGGCCAAAGGCAGCGCTGCGGCTCAGCAGAAGTCAGCTGACTCTCAGGCTTGCCTTCCTTGCCGGGCGGCAACGCTTGTTTGGAATACAGACGACGACTCTCCCTCTTCTCTCCCGGGGCCATCGGGGAGGTGCACTGCGGCCCAGCTGGCCGGGTCACGCACACGGAGGGCCTGTCCTCCGCCAGCAGCCTCCAAGGCGGGGCTCGCGTCACGCAGACCTCGCGCTTGTTTTCCCTCGCTCTAGGCACAGCGTGCAGGGTTGAAATCTCCCCACACAAGAAATACGGGGTGAGCAAGGATTTAATGACAGTAGGCGCCGAGACTTCGGTGCTCACGCTGCACTTCTTTCGGTTTGCGCCGTCTTCCCTCGTCAAAGGCCCGAGCACGCGAGGCCGAGCCCGGGAGCCCCTGCGGCTGGCACACGCGAGGCCTCTGCACTGGGATTCGGCCCCGGGACGCCACCAACCTGGAAGGGCTTCACTTTCTCCAAGGCAGGAGGTTTGCAAACTATGGTTTCAGCCCATTAGTGTGTCTGATTTAAAAAGAAAAAAAAAGCCAGCATGTAAACACACACACACACACACACACACACACACACACACGAAGTGCAACTTATTCTTCAGGTACTGGAACCCACCCAGCCAGGCCAGGGGCTATGGTTAGGAAGCTTGAAGCCCCTGTCCCAAAGCACCACTCCTGTGGAAAAGCCCACTACTGTGACAGAGGAGGAAGACGGTTTAGGCTGGAGCTATACCGAGGAAAGCTTTTCTTCTCACTTAGCACTTGGGGTATGACGGATCAGTGACAAGCCCAGGTCACTAACACATTTTCAAGCAAAATAAACAGATACAAAAACCAGAGGATGAGGAATGGGTGCCGAGGGAAAAACATCTATGAATTCCAAGTACAGCCCTAGATTATAAACCAGGTAATGGATACACTTTGTTCATTTGTCTACACAACCCGGTGTGCTGGCTGCTAGGAATTTCCGTTTCGCATCTGAGTGCCGCTGCTTTCTTGTTAAGTACAGAACTGGCAAGTATGGTGCTTGGCATCTGCTGATGGGCAGTGTCTAGTTTGAGCTGTGCAAGGTGGACATTTGGGATGACAGGCGGCCAGAGGCGGAACGTGGGGCACCTTCCATAAACAGACTATACCAAAGCATCAGCTTAACCAGCACAGAACTGGAAGTCAGGGCAGGCCAGGCCAGTAATTAGCCTCAAGGTCCTGGGAAAGCCAGCTTCTCCCGCCGTCTGTTAGTGCAGCTACAAAATGGGGCTAGCAGTGCCTAGTGTTTCCAACAGGTCAGATTTTATGATTCGGGCCTTTAAGGGGTAGCATCCTAAGTAATATGTTTCATCACTGTAAGTAAACTAAAAATAAGTGGCATAATAAACTCTAGAGCATTCCTTCCTTCCCTGGGCACCCTGATTGCACAGCTCGGCCTGGAAATCCTGCCTCTCTCCTGCCACCTAGTGGCAGCAGGACTAAGACCACAGGGCAAATGGTGCCAGGTTGGGGCCAGGTAGGGGCCACATTCCAGGGAGCGCTTTCCACAGCAACAGGGCAGAAAAGGTACCCAGGGTGAGAACCTGCCACCTGGCTCCCACTCTTCCTCCCAGAGTTTGCCTTCGAGGAGAGAAACTCCCATTTCAGAGACACCATCAGTTCAGGAGCCCTGTCTCTGTCACATTCGCATGGCATACAACAGAGAAGGGACTTTAAAGACTTCAGACCGTGTGAGTGGAAAGCGAGCCCTCCTCTGACTTGACCCACGAGCTGGGCTCAAGGCCACTGTGCTGCTCAGGCCTAGGGGGGCATGAGGCGTTCACAGCTGCATGTGGGATGTGCTGAACAGGGTATGATCAAAAACACACTGCATGGTTAATTTCTACACTAAACTACTTTCTGAAGCTGTTCTGAAGTTCTCTTTCATCAGTGTCCTTAACTGCACTGTGATGGCCACTCCCAAGTCCTGAATCACTGAAAACGTTTTCCTTTCATGCTCAGTTTGACTTTGGGGGGCAGCTAGAAGTCGTGTGGTGCCAGATCTGCTGGCTAAGATGGATGAGGCCACCGTGTCGTGTTTTTACAAACCTGCCTTTCCTGGCAGCAACACTCACCGTATTTTTGATGCCACCTCATGCAGGCTAAAAGAAGACGCCAGAACCGCTTCAGAAGGGGGCAGGAATGACGGGAGAAGTGTGTTTGAGGGAGATTTTGAGCGAGATTAATGGCAATGTTTTTCAGTATAATACATTTTTAAAAGGGGTTGGGGGAAAAATAGAGAAAAGAAGAAGAAGCGATTAGAAGCAAGGCTGGAGGACAAAGGTGGATCACACAAATTTTGGGAAACTGGTACAGAAAATAAGAGGGAAAGAGAAAGAATAAAAGGAATTGGAAACATTAACTGTGGTTAACAATAGGGGGTGGTACTGAGCCACACTATAAGGAGGTAGTTTCCTGGGCATTAGCTAGAGATCATTTTAAAAAACTCACATGCTGGGTGTGGTGGTGCATGCCTGTAAGCCCAAGTACTTGGGAGACTGAAGCAGGAGGATCTCTGAGTTTGAGACAAGCCTTAACTACATAGTGAGACCCTGTCTCAAAACAAAACAAAAACAAATAAACAAAACAACCTCACAGCTGCTTTCCAAAGTAACACAAAAGTAGAGAATGATTTATTTTCCTGCTTTCTCCATGGTAATGCAAAAGAGGATGTGGTTATAAGAAGAATGTCCTAAGAAGTCCGCCTGCCCGACCTGTGAGCCAGCTGGTCCACGGGCTGGGAGACAAGAACATCCCCCCACTCCACCCCGCCCAAGGCAACGGGCTGATTCAGAGGAACACAGGCTGGGATGATAGCAACTAAGGTACAAAAACAACTTAATGCTTGTATTGACTGACTGACTTAAGGCTGGCGCCTGTAATCTGAGCATCTGTTTAGAGGATAACAATATGTATTACAACAACTATGGGGGATTTCCTTCTGTCTTGTTTTTGAAATTCAATATTGTTCTGTTTTGTTTTGCTCCATTTTATTCCCTTCAAAATAAAAAAATAAATAAATAAAAGGAAGAAAGGAACAGAACAACCACAAAAAACTAGAAACCAAGTTTGCACTCATAAAAAAAAAAAAAAAGAAGGAAAAAATCACTACAACCCCCTTCAAAAAAAAAATGAAAGAGAGAGAGAGAGAAAGTTCACTTCCAGATTTGTCTCTGCTGTCAGTGGTAGACAATGTGTAGAGAGTGAGTCCAGATCCCTGCCGATTGATCCTAACAATGCAGCAGTCGCTTATTATCTCTCAGCGAGCCTGCACCTTTATTTTCCCTGAAGATCAGGCACGTTTCTGGTCATGAGACTCGGACCAGACCTGTTCAGCCTGCAGCCGTCATCACACCATTTGTGGGCTCAAACTCATGGAGCCGGCAGCTGCTCTGAGTTCTGAGTTCAGTCAGCCCCTCTCCTACATGGCTCCCGCCCAATCGCTCTCTAGCAAGGGAGGACTGAGCGCTCAGTACTCACCACCAGCCAGTGCAGTCCTTCACATCCACTGCTGTCTCTCCGTAGGGGCCTCGCCCACCATGACTGTGTGCACAGGTTTGAACTGCTCCTCTCACGCAGGAGTCCCGTCTCAGGGTTAAGGCACCAATGGCTATCACCTTCTCTGTTGAAGTTTTTCTCTTTTCTCCATGGGCTTCAATTCTCACTTCAGAGTCTTGCTTGGCCCAAGGGACCCGCTTCCCTCCTTCTTGTCTTCCTCGAGCTGCTATAGTCCGGTGTCTGGACAGCAAATCTCAGAGGCGCTCCTTCTCCGCTGCTCACCACTCTGCCATCTTCCCAGAAGTCAGCCAGTGTAATACATTTTTAAAAACTAAAACATACACCTTATTTTTTGATCAGTCTTTCATTAATATCTAGAATCCATTCATACTCAGGGGCCCTGGTGACACTTTACACCACTCCACTTATCTCGAAGTTTTCTGTCCAAAGCTCATCAATCCTTTTCCCTTATTGCTTTCTTGGTATTGTTTTCTTCTGGCTTTAATATAAAGACAAGCTGCAGAAATACTTACCTACTAACAATTTATTTAAACCCTTCAAACAAACCCTTGTAATTAAAGTGTCAAGTTGAGTTAGGCATGGTGGTGCATGCCTATAATTCCAGCACTCTAGGAGGCTGAGGCAGGAGGTCACAAGTTCAAGTCCAGCCCTGGAATCTTAGTAGACCCTGTCTCAAAATAAATAAATTATATATATATATATAAAGTGCTGGGGATGTAGCTCAGTGCAAAGGTCCTGAGTCTGATCTCCAGGACCACCTAAAAGAAAAAAAGTATCATATTGATTCTCCAGCTTTCTACATCTTTTTGTTGGCTTCCACTTACACTGAAAATAGAAAAGCTCTCTGTGAGTGGCCCTATCACATTTAGCCAAAAAGGGGAACAAACAACCCACAGAGTTATGTAACTGGTTTCATTTCAAGTTGCTCCTTTTCCCAGAAAGGAGAAACCCTGAAGCAAATTCTCTTTACATGCTTTTATTTTTAACTGATTGCTTTACTGAGAGGCAGGAAAGTTCAGATACCTTTTATGTGTTAAGTACATACTCTGTGACAGACAGCGGGGCAGGCTTTCTTACACCGAGGTCACCTCCTTCAGGAGAAATCAGAGCAACAGTCATAATGCTACAGTGGGAATTCCTAGAGATCACGGTGTGGATTTCCCACCTCACCCTCTGTTAGTGCTCCTACTCTGGAGAGTCTGCCACTTAGGACATCTGAAACCCTGCCTCCTCCACTGCAACTCGGGGCGTGGGATAAGAACACACACTTTCCTAACCTCCCTCTACTTCTCCGCACAACTGCCAAGGAGGGAAAACAACCCAGTTGAGTCTCAAGCATTCCTGCACTTCTAAACTGAAGTCTAGTCTTTTGTCTGTTTTTAGAAACATCTGGAAATCTATTTAAACAAAAATTGTTTGACTTAAAATAAAAGAACATAGTTGGGTGTGGTGGTACACACCTGTAATCCCAGCACTCGGGAGGCCAAGGCAGGAGGATTGCCCTGAATTCCAGGCCAGCCTGGGCTACATAGTGTTAGAGACCACTGTGAAGGGGCTTTGAGCAGGGTTTAAAATTAACTAATTGGCTTTCTGTTTATCTGTGAGCCTGTCCAAGGCCTAGGCCCCTTGCCTGGTGATCGGAGCTGATTTATAGTAAGTGAACCTCTATAAATCACTGGTCCTGGCTGAGGCCTGTAGTGGCCAATGAGGCCAGAGATACCTCAAAAGGCAAGATAAGGTCACCGCCGAAGACGCCTGGCTCAGACTCAAGTAAACAGATAGAGACTGCAGCTGCAAACATCACATATCTGCAGCGTCTCTTTCCCACCATAAATGCCATCATGGAGATAAGACAGTTCTCCTTAATTGGCATAATTTACTACTTGGAGAAGTCTTTCAAGTGACTCCCAAGGTCCTGCTCATTTCCCGCGCTTTCCTCAGTATCCCCTCTCTTTGTCTGCTTGATAATAAATATGGGCAACAGAGAGAGGTCTTTGTCTTAGCCCTCATGACAGCCGCAGAGTCAAGAACTCTGCAAGGGCTTTGATCCTCCTGGAGCCCTAAATTCATACCACTTGTCTCATTTATTTAAGCCTTCGCCGTGCACTCGTTCGGGAGATTGGGGATGTAGGCCAGGGCCCCGATAACATAGCAAGACCATCTCTCAAACAAAATATTTTAATTAAAAAAAAATAGAATAGAGTAGTTTCTCATGAGTGAAGAAGAAATGGAGAGGCCAAATGCTAGTGCCCAGCAGGACTGAAGTGGCGATGATATAAAATATGAGCAAAGCCTGCAGAGAATGGAGAAATGAGCAGTGATGTAAGTCACCTGCCCTGAACTAGAAGAGAAACAGTCAAATAGAGGGGATAATGTCACAGAGCGATTATTTCCTGAGCATGTCACTGTGCCTGGCCATGGAGCCTGCCCCGCTGTACAGGGCAAAGCTGTCATTCGCAGAGAGGCTGTGAGAGCTCACCACGACGCACACGCAAAGGGCGCAACCCTCCCCATGGGCCCACCACAGAAACGCAGCGTCTGCTCACTGTAAATCACCAGACAGGCAGAAAGCAGGCTAACCCTGGGTGTGGCGGTATACGCCTACAGTCCCAGCACTCAGGAGGCTGAGGCAGGGGGATCAGGATATTGTGAGTTCAAGACCAGCCTGGGCTACAAAGTGAGTTCAAGGTCAGCCTGAACTGCATAGTGAGACCCTGTCTCAAAAAGACAAAAAATAAATTTTTTAAAAAGAGAGCAAGCTAAGCCCGTAGCTACAAAGGTCTCAGCTAAAGCCTTCACCAGATGAGAGGAAGGACTGGCAGGGCCCAGGTCAAGGGTAGGACTGGCCGCAGGGACCACAGCTTCCATTTCAGAGATGCGCGGTGCTCTGGGATTCTTCCCAGTGAGGTCCCTGCTGCTTCACAGTGTGTCTCAGCACTGTGTGCAAACAGGGGGCTTCAAATTCTAAATCCACGGTGGGCAAATAAACTGCCTGGTAGACAGTGGCAAAAGAGGTAGAAGAACAGATGAATAAATGGAGAGGTTACCACAAATTCAGGGCACAAAAGCCTCTGAATTATCCTGCCATTTGTCCTCATCCTGTGAGGCCCCATGACTGAAATCTACAGCCGCACAACCTCAAATTTGCTGATCCCGTCCAAGGCTGGAGAAAACCATCCAAAGCTCTTGTTATAGCCTCAAGGGTGATGGCGAAACTTTTAGAGATGAGCACCCAATATGCGACCCAGAACCTGCTTACGTATCCCACACTGTAATTAAACTTAACATCTTTTGTCTGCAAAGAAAAACAACACACATGCCATAGGTTCATCACCATTGGCCTAGAGATACTGTGAATCACAAAAAGCCACAAAAACCTCTCCTAATGGCAGGAGGACAACCTCAATTGTTTTTATACCAGCTTTAACTGCATCAACAGTTTCAGCTTTTTCCACATGCCCTGACACAAAATATACTATCTCAAAAGAACAGTATTTTCTTGTTAACTAAAAATTCTATTATCAAACACAAACTAATAAGAATCAATATTAAGTTTGAACATGATGAATAAGTTATAAATCCCAAACACAAAACCAAATAACATACATCAATGCATGTTGTCTTAGTTACTTTTCACTCGTTGCTGAGACAAAATACCTGATGCCCAAAATTAGGGAAGGAAAGGTTTATTTCTTACAGTTTCTCGGGAGTTTCAGTCCATACTCAGCTGGCTCCAAGGCAGCGTGGCATAGCGGGGTCACCATTCATGGCGGCTGCCAAACAGCAAGGCGCGCTGGTGAGAGAGAGAGCGTGGAAGCGAGCAAGAGGACGACCCTTCTCCCTTACACTATCTCACTCCACCCCTGAGCAAGTGCAGCACTCACAGCACCATCAAATGTATATGAGGACTTGGGGGTACATAGTATCACCCAATACACATGTATAACACATCTTAGGTAGTGTCTTGGTTACTTTTCACTTGTTGCCGAGAGAAAATACCTGACGCCCAAAATTAGGGAAGGAAAGGCTTATTTCTTACAGTTCTTGGGGGTTTCCATCCATACTTAGTTGGCTCCAAGGCAGCGTGGCGGGGCAGCCACTCATGGCGGCTGCCAAACAGCAAGGTAAACTGGCGAGAGAGAGTAAGGGCACACCATCCTCCCGCCCTTACACTGTATGTCTGCTCCACCCCTGGGCGGGTATAGCACTCATACCACCAACCCAGTGCTTGACAACAAACCAATTACAAATGCCAGACTCAGCCCCACTTACATGAGGCCTTGGGGGAGACACAGGATCAAACCCATACAAGTAGGGTTAATATAATCACAAGAAAATTCAAGCAGTGATCTACTGGGCAAAATCAGTTACTTGTATTCTTTCTCACTGCTAATGGCATTTTCAAATACTCTACTATGTTGTAGAAATCATACAGATATTCCTTGTTTAACAACCAAGTTGCACGGTTGTGATTAAGTCATTAAATGAATTGGTTGCTAAATGAGGAACTGTAGATAGCATGTGTGTTACCATACTCAGAACAAAGAAATGGTCCAAGGAAACTTCAACTTGATGACTTCGTTTTTATTTGCACAACACTTACATGCAGTGCTACAAAGTATAACAGAACACACAACAACAGTATTGTACTGTGCAGTACAAACAGCAAAATTACAGTGCTGTACTATAGAAGAAGCCACCATAAGGCTACATGGCTGCTCACGTTCCTGTAGCATACTCCCAATAGTCACTAAGCAGGTGGCTACACAGAATACCATAGGTAGAAAGAGCTTATGAAGAGGCCTGTGCTAAAATAGTCAATGTGTAAATCAGTAATCGGGACCTTGGGCTGATAAGAACATCTCCAAGTCTCAAAATTGCTGGCTATACAATGGCACTATCGACTTTACAGAATGACTGTTATCACACATAACACACCCAGAGGAATTCACGGTCACTTGGACATAGCAACATCTTAACAGACCCTCAAATGACCAATCCCTCTTTGCCTTAGCTTTTAAATAATTCTCTGAGTCAATTAGCTCAATTTTTTCATCATTTAACTTTGTAATCTAAGATACGTACATTTATTGATTCTCCCATGCACTACTCTACTAGCATATTAAAAATACCCAAGAACGGGATATGGAACAAGATGCAAAAATAAGATGGAAAATGTTTTAAATATTGAGTTCTTAACAGTTAGTTTCTCAAGACATTGTACAACAGAAGGCAAACCTCACACTTAACAATTATGAATGTAACTTCGACCTTCAAAGAATCTTTTTTCTTTGACTTACACTTCATTTTTTTTCAATTTTTATTTTTTCATGAGTGCATGTTTGCAATACATAATGATCGCATTCCTCCTGGGGAGCTGGTATGTGTATATAACACGTCTTAGTTCTTTCCTCCCCTCTCCCCTCCCCGCCTCCTCCATCTCTTGGTCCCCTGATCTTATGCAGAGGGTCTTGCTGCTTAGTCAGTGTAGTGGGGACTCAACCATGTGCACCGCGTGGGAACGAGCGTCAGCTGATCGAGCACGAGTCCTGTGAGCCTCTGCACTCAGCGCCGCTGTCCTGTACCGCTCTGACTTTATGGACAATCAACCCCATCTATGAAGCAAAGGCTACTAAGTTAATTTTCTGTGCAGAAATTAAAATTTTATTTTTAGCTTTTAGCTAAGGAAATTGTCCAGTAGGCACTCAGTTACTTCAAAACAAAACAAAACTAAAACTATTCATCATTAGGCAGCTGGAGTTGTTGCTGGGTTTGTAACCGACTGAAACAGGCTGTTGAACATTCTGCATTTAAGTTTGTTAGGGTGGTGGGTAATGGGGAATCCTCAATGTTTATTTTAAAATAAATAAATTCTTGACTTAAAAAAAAAGACCCATCTCCCTATATTCTATCGTCTATCTTTTATTTGTCCTTTATTCATATTTTGGGTTTCTCATATAAGAGAAACTATGCAATATTTAAGCGCGTGTGTCTGATTTATTTCACTTAACAGTATGACCTCAAGATGCATCTATTTTCCTATAAATGACTTGCTTATTCTTTACGGCAGAGTTGTACTTCATTGTGTACAAGCACATTGTCTTTATCCATTCGTCTGTTGATGTACCTACAGGCAAAGAAACTTTGTAATATTTCTAATTTCATTTCACTTATTTTTTGAACTTATTGTCCTAGGGTAGGGTCAGGGGTCTTCAGACACAGAAAATAATAAAGTAGGGGCCTTATTAGGTCTTCCAGTTAATCCTGCCTCGAAAGAGTTAGAAACAAAGTTTACAAGAAATTCTCCTAAAAAGTAGGTCATGGACAGGGGTAGAAAAAGAGGGAAGGAAGGAAGGGAGGGAGGAAGGAAGGAAGGAAGGAATAAAAGAAGGAAAAATAGATTTTTTTAAAAAGTCACCAAATGGCCTTGGAACTTATACCAAGAAAGAATTTAAAAAAAAAAAAAAAGATGACAAGCAGGACACAGAAAGAAAGCCAGGGACACAAACAATAACCTGCCCCACTTCCAATAATATATTGAAACAAAGAGGGGGGCTAACTTTAAGGGAGTAGGTACTCACACCTACACATTAGCAAACACACACACACACACACACACACACATTCACTCTAAAGTCAATACATTATTCACTCTAGGGTAATTATAGAGTACAATAGATACCCATATGCCCCCTGAATACCGCTAAGCTAACCACAAACAAGGTACCCCCTTGCCAACTAGCTGCCCAACCCAAAGATGAGGCCTTAAAAGGTAGGTCAAGGGCGGTACACAGACAGAAACTGACGGAGGCGGAGCTGCGGGAAGCCGATCTGGCCATGGTGAACTCCGGTGCCGGCCAGGGTCACTCACACCCTGTAAAGCAGCCCGCACAAAGGGCCCACGGGTCCTCCTTTCCAGAGCCCCCACCCTGAGTCTTCTTATCAGGGTAGCTATCCATCTTCTCCTTTCTCCCCCTTTTCCTCTCTACAAATAAGTCTCTACAAATAAGAGTCTTCCTTTCGCTAAACTTTGTCCTTTTAATTTCTTGCTGGGGCTGAGTTTATGATGCCAGTGCGCGGCTCGGACGGCACAGCAGTGGTGTCCGTCCCCCAGTTGTGACATCTTTGGTTCCCTGCCCACAGCCACACCCGGCACTGCCTGGTTGATGGCCACTCGCGTGCCACCCTGTCAGTTCGGAAGGTGGCCGCTGTGTGCTTCTGGCTCACTCGCACTGGCAGCCTTTTCTCCACACTGGTTTCTCCAAGGGTCGCCTGTTTTGCTCCCGTATCATCTTGAGTTTAAAGCTGGACAAGTGACTCTGTCAGCCCACCAAACCAGGCACACGGGAGCTGCAACATCTGGCAAAATGCTAAATGCAAAGAACAAAAGCAGTGTGCCCCTCTGAACTGTGGGGTCCCCATCCTACACACAGATGCAACACGGCCACACTGAGCGCCGTCACCTTCAGTGTACGGAGGGGTCAGTAAGGTGAACTTTCAACATGTTCCTGTGCAAGGTCTGGTATCTTTCTCCCAATACCCAGTGGTCTCACATAATCCCCCACCCCGCACACACTCCAGGGTGGGTGTCCCTTAAACTCTGCCAACAGCCCCTCCCCAATCCAGCTTCTCCACCTCGCACACCTGTCACTGTTTAAAATGATGATCTGGACATGTAACCCTATTCTTTTTCAGAAATCCTCGGTGACATTATATTCTCTACAGGGTAAATCCAAATTCTGTAGCATGGCATGAAAAATAAAAAAAACATGAAGTCAGAAGCCATATAACACAAGCCTGGCTCTACCAGGTCTGCATCATTTGACCATAAAAAGCCTTTGATGTGTGAAAGCGAGCTCCAAACGTGCTATGAGAGCTCGTCCTTTCCTGGCGGCCCCATCTGCCTCATTCAGAGTCCCTTTGAACTGCTGAACATTTGCACACAAGGTCTTTCACAATTTCCTTCACTCGGCAAGCATTTAACAACTACTATGCACACCAAGTGTTAGCGAATTTGTTTATTTTGCCATACTGGGAACTAAACTCATGGCCTTTGCACTGAGCTACATTCCCTAGCCCTTTCTTATCTTTCATTTTGTGACAGGATCTTGCTAAGTCTCTAAATAGCCCAGGCCAGGCTTAAACTTGCAATCTTCCTGCCTTGGCCTCCCTGGGTAGAGGGATTACACCTGTGTGCCATCATGCCTAGCTTGGGGAAAACAGTCCTAGTTTTTGCCCTTGAAGGCCCAGTGCAGTCTCCCACAATCATCACTGTTATGGTTGATACACTGTGTCAACTTGAGAAGTCTAGAAGATTAACTAAGTAACTCAGCAGCTCTCCATCCTGGGGTAAAGGACATGCCTTTACCTCTCTAGGATATTGTCCATTGTGTCAATTTGAGGAGATCAGAAGTTTAAGCCATTCAGCAGGGAGCCAGGGTCTTTACTTTGTAAACATCCTCAGCCTGTGCAGAAGGAGGGCAAGGAGATGGTGTGAGTGCTACACCCACCTGAGGGGCGTAGCCTGCTTACAATATAAGGGAGAAAAAAAGGCTTGCTCCCCGCTACCTTTGCTCTTGTTGCTTTGCTTTCTTCTGCGGTCTTGAAGTGTTGCCCTTGTGCCACTCCACCCTGCCTTGGAGCCAGCTGATTACAGACTGAAACCTCTACAAACTGTGAGCTAAATAAATCATTCCTCAATTTTGGGTGTCGGGTATTTTGCCTCAGCAACGAGAGAAAAATAATCAAGGCAATCACCAAGTACACAGAATCACATCACCATGTGGAGAGCGCCCCCGGGAGGTTTCAAGAGCACCCGGCTTCCCGGCTCTCCACACGCACCAGTGCTGTGCCCTCTGCCAGGAGGGACTCGCTCTCCTCTGTTCCCCACTCAGCACCCTCTGCCCAGTCCTGCAGGAACCTGGCCCAGACCTTATCATTCCCCCTTCAACGGTCACCTGCAAACCCACAGGGGCTGCCCGCTGGTGGTTTCTGCATCACTTTAGCCATACGGTTGTAACCCAGGCAGATCCATCACTGTGACATTTTCAGTGAGAATTCTGTACTTACTGACAAGGCAAGTCTGGGTGAAGTTACAGAGTAAATATTCTACTTAATGCCAAGTATCAGATTTTTAAAGTTAAGATTAAATACAGTAAGTTAAATAATAAGTAAAATTGAGTCGGCTGCATATTTGGTCTTGTTTCTCATAATGATCTGACAGCCTGACTCACACTCTCAGAATAAACATCCACTGAGATGCTGAGACTTCAGGCGAGGACACTGGGGGTGAGCCTGGGCATTGCACATGCTAAGCACACACTCCAGCACTGAGCTATGCACCAAGCTCCAATACATTTGCAGACTCTTAAGCACATTTGCTTTTTTTTTCCAAATCTCTACCTGCCTAGCTCTGAATGTACCTACCTATTACTTATTCAGACTGAGTCTTGCTAAGTTGCAGGGGGGCCTCAAACTTGTCACCCTCTTGCCTCAGCCTCCTCAGTAACTAAGACTATGGCTCAAATCGCCCCTCGGCCTCACTCTACTCCTGGCTGCCAGGAGTGACAGCTTTGCTTCCCCATGCCTGGGGCCCAGCTGACCACAGACTACAATCTCAGAAACCATCAGCCAAGACGAACATCTTCTCCTTACCAATGCACTTCTCACAGCGCCAGAGTGCCAGCACGATGGGTGACAGCTTCCCAAGCAAAAAGCCTCCCTCCCAATTCAGTTCCACACGGAAGGTGACTGCTAAATCCACAACAATGGAAGCAAGATCAGAAGCCAAGTGACACAACCCCAGCCCGGCCAATATAGAAAGTACAACGGTGGGGGGGGGGGCTACCAGCCATGGCCCAGGGCCAACTCCCCACCTCTGTCCTAAGGCAAAGGACCTCCAGGCAGAGGTCAGAAAAACAAAGACCCTGTCCCATCCCAGGAGCATGCATGCCAGACTCTCCTGCATGACCTATGGCAACGTTTCTGCTCCTGGAGCTTGCTGAAGGTGGGTGATCTGGACTGCATCTGATGTACACAAGCATGAGTGAGTTTCGGGGAAGGGCATGCGCAGGAGACACAGCTGCCCTGCCTCTGCCCCGTCCATCTGGCTCTGGAAGAGCCCAGGGGAGGCGCCCGGGGCCACGCGAATCCTTAGCAAAGTTGTAGGCACTCCTGCACCTGATCACCCTGAGCCACTCTAGGTCTCTGTGTCTCATGCACAAAAACCTGTCCAGGGCCCCATCACCCACTGTAACACCTGGCCTCGCTGGTAAGTGAGCACAATGCACCCAATCACCAGTGCTCGGACCTGCCTTCCTGAACGATGCTAGGTGGCAAATTAGCAGCTAAGCTCAGGAATGCCACAAACAGAGCCACCTCATACACAGAAAATACTATACATATATATATATGAGATACCACAGCTGCCAGCATGCAAAGCCAGGACAAAAGTGTGCTAAGAGTTTTTCCTGTGAACTCGCATTCCTAGCACCTGTTATTTCACCCTGAACTCAGTACTCCCAGACAAACAAATGGTAGGCAGTGATGCAAGTTTAAAAGAAAACGAATGAGAAAGCTTTACAGAAAAATTATTTATTCATTCAGCAACAAAAGGAAAGCAATCTTGTCATCATTTCATTATTAATGATCAATCATGTAGCATTGGTTGCAGAACTCTTCACCCAGCTCCCTAAGCAAGACGTGGTCCCCTCCTGCCCAGGACACTGGAGCTCGTTCAATGACAATGTCCAGTCTGTGTGAATGGGCCACATGCCAATCTGGGCACAAGGGACAATGATAATTGTAACAGTGTCTGATGCACTGACCATTTTAATTCAACAGGCCAGCAAGCACATATGTACACACACACACACACACTCAAAACACAGCCACTGAGCGCTGGGTTCACTGAAGCTACCCAGCACCAAATAATACAGTCATTCTGTATGAACTGGAGAAACCAAGCACAGACCATCTACTCTTGCCAAAGATCCTAGTGATAAAATAGATTAAAATTTGTCTCAGTGAGCCGGGCGTGGTGGCGCACACCTTTAATCCCAGCACTCCGGAGGCTGAGGTAGGTGGAGCGTTGTGAGTTCAAGGCCAGCCTGAGCTACATAGTGCGACCCTGCCTCAAAAAACTAGGGCTGGGAGTTTGGCTCAGTGGCTTAAGTGCCAGGCGCGACGCTGTGAGTTTGATCCCTGGTGCCACACACCAAAAAAAAAAAAAAAAAAAAAAAAAAAAAATTGTCTCAGTGAGACAAGGTGGCACACACCTGTAATTTCAGCACTCTTGGGGGCTGAGGCAGGAATACCACAAGTTCAAAACTGGTCTAGGTAATTCAGCAAGACCCTATCTCAAAATAAAAAGGGATGGGGATACAGCTCAGTGAGAAAGCCCTACGCTCAATCCCCACTACCAAAACAAAAAACAAACCACACACACACAAAACGGTTTCCAAATAATTTAATTCCTTCATTAAGCACACTCCTGCTCATTACAGGTCTGAGAACTGGCTATACTAGTTCACGCTGTCCCATTTACGTTATGTTCCAAATAACGCCCTGTCCACGCAGAAACAATGCACATTCAAATAAGCATTTACAAAAATGACAAAAGAAGCCCAGCTCATTAGTTGACTCCAATACACAGAAGTGGGTGGAAGCTTGAGACCATTCAAACAAGAGAATACCAAATGGTCAGTTTCGTGGGAAAGGAGCCACCAGACTTATTTACAATAGAAAGCAGCTCTGAGTTCTCGGAACATTCACCATCTCTTTCAGTGCAGCTTTTGATTACTTTGATGAATTCTTTCTTGATTATGTAGAAGTTATTAAGGTGTGACCTAAACTTCACAAAGTTTTGGCTGACAAAGATCCAGATTAAGTAAAAATAACAGCAATACCAACTTCATTAAGATTATAAATAAACCCTTCCACCAGCTCCTTTGCTTTCTGAATCTCCCTTTCAGTTTCATGCTGAATTGGTTTTTCTGAAACTGGCAATTCCAGGAAAACCAAAGGAGCAGTATCCTTTTACTATAGTACTCCAATGCGAGTCACTGGGCAGCAAGAATTCAGGTGCCAGAAAAACAGGAAAAAGGAAGGAAAACAGATAAATTAAAGAATGCTGCTCACCCATGGCCCCTGAAATACGTGCATAAGCTCTGCTCTCCCAGAAGCCACAAGTGATGGCAGTATTTGTGTGGGCACACAGTGCTCACAGGAAAAATATATGACAGTAAAACAAAAACAAACAAGCCAGGCGTGGTGGTGCACGCCTTTAATCCCAGCATTGGGGAGGCTGAGGCAGGAGGATCCTTGTGAGTTCAAGACCAGCCTGGGCTATAAAGTGAGTTCAAGGCCAGCCTGAACTGCATAGTGAGACCCTGTCTCAAAAAATAGGGCTGGGGATTTAGCTCAGTGGCCTAAGTGCCTGCCTGGCAGGCGTGAGGCTGTGAGTTCGATGCCTGGTACCAAAAACATAACAAAACAAAACAAAAACTGGTACAACACATCTTCAGAATTTTGCCCCATTTCAGACAGCTTTTAATAATACATCGCCATAGTGAGCTTTAATGTTCGCTAAGATTTCTTTAATCTGCTAAAATAACAGTATTTTAGCAAAACCATGAGCCAGGAGTACTTCTCAGAGTACCCTTGCCCCGGCGCTGAGCGGGAGTGGGGAGGAGAGGCACCAGCCAAAGCTAGGTGCGCTGAGGCCATTAACACCTCTGCTTTCTTTACTGCCAGGCGATTTTATGGAACAACACTAACTAAATCCATTTCCTTTTTAAAGTAGTCCCAAAGAGAACAACGGTGATCACACGATATCCTTCTCAAAGACTCTGTGACTGTAAGTGCTATTTTATCTATTCCCTGTGTTAACGTTCTTAGTCAGACGGGAGATATTTTCATGTTACACGGAAGTTTTGAGATGGCTAAGCACTCAATTTCCTACCTAATCCGGAGATTTACACCAGACCCTGCTGCCCCCCAGAGGCCAAAGGACACAAAACACCTCTATCTTCACATAAAACCTGCCAGTATTCCAAATGAGGATCACAGATCCTCAAACTCAAGTCTTGATAATGACCAGAGGATGTCTTGCTTATGTTATTTCTTTTTCTTTTTTTTGTACCAAGGATCGAACTCACGACCTCGTGCTTACCAGGTAAGCGCCTGAGCTGCTGAGCTAAATCCCCAGCCCAACTTACGTTATTTCTACAGGTGACTTTTTGGTTACTTCTAGGTAGATACTTACATTACAATTCTGCAGATGACCCAGTCCTCAATAGATGGAATAAAAGCAAAGACATTAAGTTGCCAGGCACAAGAATTAAGAGTGTGTAAATGCAAACATTCCAAAATGTACACAAGCTTTAATCCAATCATCCTGATAGTTTAAGTCCCAGTACCTAAAATGGCAACACTGCTGCTCTACTTCATGATACAGCTACCATAGACAGCTAAGTTAGATAGAGAGTAATGGGCAGTCAGAGAAGGATCTGGCCCTCGAGGGAGTCAGTATGGTAGACAAGACTATGGCAGGAGGAGAATCTGAATAGAGCCAATCCTCCAGATGGAGACGCAATGACCAGGCCTGCAAGCCTCCCTAGAGATAAACGGCAGCTTGAGACTATGCTGTAATTAGCATGCCCTGGTCAAGTGAGCCCAGATAGGCACCAGACTCACAGGAGGAAGACCATAACGTCTGGACTCAGACTTTCCTCCCTTCCCAAAATGCCTTTGTTCCTTCCATGCACCCTTCCTATGTGACTCCTTTCCCTCCTGGACCAGTATCAGCCCAGCAGCTGCACAGGTTATCCTACAGGGTTGATGGTAGTCTGACCCACACTGTAATCACACTGTGACTGTGCTGACTGAATTACCCCTGATGAAGGTCTTCAGTGGGCCTCCCACTTGGGACCCCTCCTCCCTCCAGAGATCCAGGAGCTAATCTTTTCTCCTTATTTCCAATAAAACTCTCCTAACCTCCTCCTCTGGCTCACGACTTCATCCTTGATGTTATGAGTCCACAAACTCAGCAAATTTGACATCTAACAGGTTGGGAGTTATTTCCCCCATAACACAACCATATGCCTAAGAAAAACAAGGTAGAAGTAAGTATAAGGCCCTTCCTAAGAGAATGTACAAAAGTGTGGCTCTCCTATTGAAAATCAGCGTGCGCGCGCACACACACACACAGAGCTGTTGCCTCTCAATTCTTACAATCGACTTGTGAAATAATCTGTAGAAAACACTGAGATGAATGAAATTTAATTCAGGGAAGTCAAATACAATGCAATCTCCCTGGCTTCTGTTTGGCTGCCTGCTGCTTTATTGTGTTTGTGCAATAAAAGATGTGGAAGTGGCGAGTTTTCACACATTCACGCGGGCAGTGCTGGAGCACGGTCACCTTGGGGATAAGCGTGCTCTCCCATACAGAGACCCATCCAAAGTAGGTCACAGCCCCCAATCAGTATGGAGATCACCAGAATGTTCCAAAAGACTTTAGAATTCCAGCACTTCACCCAGAAAGGAAGAAAAAGATACACTGTGAGAACAAGAACATCGAGGATAAAAAGGGCAACCAGTGAAAGAGACGGTTCAGGGCTGGAGGTGTAGCTCAGTGGTAAAATCTGTGCTTCACGTGCTTGAGGTTCAATCCAGTGACAGTGACAGTGACAGAGCATGAGCAAGTCTCCTGAGAGTCTAGACTGAAGTCCAAAACATTTAAGATGACCAGAAAAATACCCACTCACACTTGAAAGTGTGCTTTATTTTTCTGTTCAATTAAATTTTAAAAAGTAAAACAAAATCTAGAGACACTGAAAAATAGGAATCAAAATCGTTTAAAGCAATCATTTGGTATGAACGAATCCGAGGCTGAGATCCACTATATTGATACTGTCACTGGCCTTGGTTCAAAAGGTGACCTAGGCTGAAACAAGGAGCTGATCCTACCCTTTTAATGTACCTTTGCAGGGTTGCTGACTCCCATCATAAAAAAAGAATCTGCAGTAAAATTCAGCGGAAGAGACAGGAGTAGGGTTTAATTTTAGGACGCACTCAAGAGCAGAGTGTGAATGCTCAGAGAAGTCAAGACTCCTTACAAGCCAGAGTGGGCACATTCACTGGGTGTCCTCAAGATGGGCCAGCTGCGTGTGCACTCACTGTCCCTCAGGTCACAGTGCAAGCCACCTCCACGTGTCTGAGGCTGAGTTCTGCCGTCTGACCTTAGTGCTGCCTCCTTGGGGATGGAAGAAGCACAATTTATAGGTGGAAAGGACAAGTTGAGAGCCCTGATTTACAGGCTAAAAAGAATCTTCAGGTTGTTGGGGTTTTTTGTTTTGTTTTGGACTGAATTTCCTGGAAGGAAAAAGGCTGGTCTTGAAGCTACAATCTTTCATAAAAGTACAATTTTAAGACCTCAATTTCATTGCCTCCTTTCTAGTTTTTATTTCTTCTATCCACCCTCAGGGGCTGGGGGTAAGTCCTCCAGCTACAGGAAGGTGCACCCTTTGGTGGGACACTGGGATGCGGCACTTTCTCCCTTTGTTCCCAGTCATCATGAGGCTTGCTCTACCCATATCAGTGGAGCAAGCTATAATTCAGCATATCAGTAGGGCCCATGTATGCCCATGTATTAGGGTTTTTTTTTTCTTTTTTGCAATCGGGGATCAAACAAGGACCTGCATTGCACGTGCTAGGCAGGCACACCCTCTTATCACTACATCAGTGATATGAGATCTCCAGCCTCAGTGTTAGGCTGCTTTGAAGTTTCCTCTGCCAGATTAATTAGTCTACCACCTTTAATCTTAGTCTCCTGCAAAGTCTCAGAACATGAGCAAAATGTAGTTACATTTTATCCTGGAGCATAACGCACATGGCGTGGGGTCCAATTGCCAGTGGAGTCTGGTTCTCAACTGAGACCTGAGCCCAGCCTTTATTTAAGGTCTGCATTTCTAGGGAATTCTGGTCTTCTGAGCTCTGGCCAGAATCTCCCACCAAGTTTGGCTTATAGCATGCTAGGGCTGCTTCTCCAGCCCACATTCTCAAACCTTTCCAAAGTCTCTGAACCACGTGATTAGGTAGAATCATCACAGAGACCCCAATCTTGGTACTGAAATCTGTCCTAGTCACTTTCTTTATCACAGCGGCACAAGGCCTAACACCCACAAATTGAGGGAGAAAAGGTTTATTTTGGCTCACGGTCTGGAGAAGCTTCGGTCCACAGTCAGCAGGATCAAGGAAGAGCAGCACGGCAAAAAAATAGCTCATGGCATGAACTATGAGGAGACTAGAGAAGGGCCTGAAGGAAATCTACCCTTCTAGGCCACGCCTCCGACAACAGACCTCCTCCCATCAGATTCCACTCCTCACAGCGAATCAGCTGGAAACGCATCGATACACTAATCCCTTGATACTTATCACTTTCCAAGAGCCAATCACCTCCCCAAAGCACCACCTAGGAGCTCATGAGGCTTTGGTCAGGAGGGCGGGGGTGGAATCCAGGTATAAACTATTAACAACATGTTATGTTTTAACTTCTTTCATTTCAAATTAGAGCAATTATTTGGAAGCCACTGCTGTGGTCTCAGCTGTGCTTATCATAATAGTGACCGAAACTGGAAGGCATTGGTAAGAATCCCTCTTCTTGTTTGGAACAAAAGCAAAAGAATTCACCAATCCCATAACCTAAGCACCTGCTTAAAACTAAACTTCTACCTTCAGCTTGCAGAATAATGGCTTGATAGTTAAGCAAACTGCAGCAGAAGACCCACAGCAGTTGCTCTTGTCTTCCTGGAGAAGTCACAGCACACCTGCATCCTAAGGGCTCCTCTGTGTTGAATCTGAGAGGTGGAATGAGAGAAAGCAATCTGTTTCATTCCAAACCAGAAAAGGAATGTATGGAAAGATCACCACATTTCAAGAACAGGAAAAGTGGGTAGATAAAAGAAGGACTACTGCTCTAGAAGACAACACGGAAATACTTGCTAAAGCAGTATTGCTTTGAGATGAATACAAAAACATCAAAGATCAGGAAAATGTCCTTCCTGATATGGACCTCACACACAGCCCAACAGAAGCACTTGACCTCCAGGTGCCCAGACCACCAAGGACCCCAGACCATCTGCCACGCACCAGCCCTCCTCATGTGGCCCAAGCCCCAACCCTGACAGCAGCCTTTCTTTCTTAAAACACATGGAATACAGTTGAACAGCCTGTTTTACTGTCCTTCTCAATAACTCTAACATCTGTGCCAGTTCTAAGTTGATCTCAAATGATTTCTTTATTAGAGTGTTTTCCTATTTCCTTGCATGCCTGGTAATCTTTAACTGGATTCCAGGAATCATAAATTTTACTTTGTTGAATGTTGGCTACTTTTGTATTCATATGAGTATCCTTGAGTTTTGCTCTGGGTTGCAGTTAGAAATGACTTAAAACAGCTTGTGCATTTCAGGTCTTGCTTTTAAGGTTTGGTAGGTTCAGCGCATAAACAGGAAGGTGAGTTCCGTCCTTTCAGAGTCTTCCACCGGCGCTCTGTGGCTGACGTACACTGTGCCCTCCAAGCGCTGGGCCCCCTTTCCCATCATCGGTGCTGTGTGCTCTGCCCCCGCCTCAGGGAGTGTCCACACATGCCTGTGATTACTCCCACCATTTGGGAAGACAGGGAAAGAAGGAGGAATTAAAATCCCCTCTTTCCAGCTCCCTCCTCTGGCATTGTCCAGTGAATTCCAGCCACCAGGCTCTCTAGGATTCTCTTCAAGTCCTTGGGCTCCTTCAGGGCCTCACCCTCCTCCAGCGTGGCCTGGGGACACTCTTGGGGCAGACATCTGGGGAAACCTCGGGGCTCACCTCATTTAGTCACCATGGCCCAGGGGCCACTGCCCTCAGATACTTGATGCCATCTACTGTATTTCACCAGGTCTTCTGTGGTTATTGTTTTTGGTTCAAATTGGAAGGTAAATTCTGTTGCTCTGTCTTAGAAGCAGAATCCAACCATTGGAAGGAAAGAAAGAGGAGGAAAATTAAGAAAACTGATTAGCAGATACCCCCAAAATTATCTAATGTGTGTGCGCTATATAAATAGTCAAAGGAATTTATTAGATTACACTGGTCATACTTGACCTACACTGGATTAATGGAACCAATATAACACAGAAATCAGAAAAACATGGGGTTCTGTCCCCCTGTAGCTTGTAATTTAGCAGAGAAGACAAAATAAATAATAGTTAATAAATGGTAGAAGAATGAAAGAGGACTACATATTTCAGGGTCCCGGTCTAATGCTGGGGACAAAGATAATAAACAGTAAATGTGGGAGTGGCTGAAACAGATCGGGGGAAGGGGTCTTGTTTGGACAGAGTAAAAAACCCCAAGCCTAGATTTACAAATATCCTCATTTTAATTTAAGCCCCACATAGAATAACCAATAACTTCTTTATCTTACCATTTATTAAACAAATACAGTAATTTTCAATGAACATAATTTTTATATTGCTATTTTTAAGTACTTGGTATGCCTTCCCCTTTTTACTTTAAATAGGTTATGATGGCCAATAAATCTACTTTTGTCTTTTTTAAGTGTTAGTACTTGAACTCAGGGCCCTTGTACTGAGCTATATCTTTAGTTTTTTTAAATTTTTTTTTCATTTCAAAATAGTCTAACTGAATTATTTAGTTGTTTAGGCAGTCCTCCTGCCTCAGCCTCTCAGTGTTGGGATTATAGGCGTGTACCACATGTTCCCCAGTAAGCCTTTAAATTATTGATTGCCCCAAAACATCTCCTTTTCAAACAAGTAAAGGCAAAATTCAGCCCCAAAACTTAATAACAATTTATTTTTACATGCTTGCTAAAGAAAGTTCATGACTTTCTGTCTTGATTGTCTAATTTTCCTGTTAGGAGTTCAGCTTGAAGGTACAACTCTGTCCTCCTGACCTAGGAAATACTATCCAATGCTGCAAATCTCATATTAATGCAACCCAAGTTAACACATAAAGTCCTGATAATAGTCTTTATAACACTCAAATTAATATAGCTGCTATACTTAGGGGCTGTGGGACCACCGCTCCTTCATCTGAACCTGGGCAAAGCCCGAAGGCCAACCTCCCCTTACCTTTGTCCTAAGACCCATTACCTAGAGGGCAAAAATAATGAAGGCCCCTGAAAACTCCCGACAGCCCAAAGCTGGCCACAAGTGTGCCAGCCCCTCCGGCATGACCTATAATGACCTTTCTTTACATAGACTCCGGCAAAGGTTCACATGTACAGATCACATCTCACACATCCAGTTGTAACAGAGTGAATTATAAGGAAGGACACGAGCAGTAGATGCACCTGAGCTGACTCAGCACCCTGTCAATCATACTGCCAATCTTGCCCCAGCAGACCCACTGGAGGTGTCCAAGGCCTCATGCACGTTTTCAGACTCGTAAGCCCAACACGGTCAGCAACCGCGTGACACCTATTCCTACTGGTGTGAGCCCACTTGCAATGAGCACACCCCACACATTCATTAAACACAGCTGCTTCTTCCTTACCCCTGTGAGAGCACCCAATTCTCTGACACACAAAAGAACCCAGAAACCTGTCACGTGGGCACCCTGTCATTGAACAAGACCTCTAATTCTGCAGCATTTTGATTTTATGCCTGGTTGATGTCATTGCAAAGCTGCTCCTGCTAAGGAACCTTCCATCTGCCGGATGTATTTAAGGTTCTCTTCACTTTTTCTAATGATGCTCCACACTCAAGATGAGTGTAGTAATTTTGGTGATTTTCCAATATTTTCAGAAATGCTGAACGTTATTGCTTATATTCACTTACACAATAATAATGATCCCTCTCTTTGTCTCTAGGTCTTAAAATCATATTATGTTTTTCAAATTATGGAAAAACTGACTTAAAATTCTTGGTGATTTAATTCAGAGAACCAGAAAAACTCGAAGGCCCATGGCGATTCGAGTTTGCATGTGATGTGCTGGATTAATTTAGAAGAGGAAACAGGTGTGACCCATAATCCTAGGGAGCTGTGAGACTAAAAACATTTAACCAAGGACCAAAAAGGTGCTCTGAAATCTTCCACTACAGGCAAAAGCCTCGTGTGCAAACTGACAGCTGCAGGCCTCGCGCGCCCAGGGAGGCTGCTCATGGCATGCACTGGCTTCGGGCATTTCAGTGTAACCCAGGCCACAGCCTCAATAGATCAAAAAATAGGCAGAAGACCTGGCATGGGGTGCAAATGTACAGTCGCTCAAGCATTCGTGTACTACTCACTCACAATCCAAATCACATTACAGGGAGGAAAGAGCGGGCACAGTGGTACACATCTGTAATCTCGGCACTCTGGGGCACCGAGACAGGACGTTCTCAGATCTGAGGTCAGCCTGGGCAACATAGTGACCTAGCAAGAGCCCCCCTCAAAATAAGAACTGAAAAAGGGGCTGGAGATGTAGCTCAGTGAGGGCCCTGGGTTCAATCCCTGGTTCTAGGTGGTTTGGGGGGACACACGCATGACATTTTACCCTGCTCCTGGGACACAGACAACTTCCACATTTATCTATCAATGTGCTTGTTTCTTTCTCTTCAGTGCGAGTAACACCTTAATTAACTCGCAGACAGATTAGGAAATAAAGTTTTTACAAATGTCTCACATTGGAGCTTTAATAGTTTCTTTCTATGAATAGCTGACCGCAACAGAAATCTACACTGCCTCCCTGGAGGTCTGAGTTTGTTTCTGTTTATGAAAAAACAACTAAGAATTACTCTTAATGGGAAGGAAACAGATGAATGCCACCTAAAACAGTTTTACATGCAGTCAAAGTCCTAAAACAAAGACCACTTGATTCATTCATTCAACAAATATGAACATTACATATCAATTGTTCTGTCATTGTAGACAGCTAAGTTAGGCAGAAATATTATAGGGAGTCAGACAGGCCCTCAGAGTCAGTGGAGAGGATAAAAACACATCACAAGTCCTTGTTCATTCCAGGTACACTTGCTCTGTGCCTGCTTCCCCATTTGATCACTATTACCTAAGCAACTGTACTTTAATCTTATTGGTTGAATATAGTTTTGTCCCACATTTTACCCACCTTGTGATTTTCCATTGGATCAACAGTACCTAAGCGGCAACACTTACAATCTTATTAGTTGTCTATGGTTTTGTTTCACTTTGAACGCACCTCATGATTTCGTTCCCACCTTGTGGTTTTGCTATATAAGTTTCCCTGGAGAAGTGGGGTCCTCGGCCACCCACTCGGGCCCCCTCCTGTCTCTCAGTAGCTGTCTTTCCCAATAAGGTTTTCCTACTCTTAATCTCTGTTGTTCCTTAGAACTCATTCTTTGATTTTGGGGAGCATGAACTTGGCGTGTCTGACATCTTGCAGGTTGGGAATTACAATGCTTCCCTTCTGTTGTTTGAATTATGTGGAGGTCCTATACCATCCCTGTATCACCCAGATGCTGGGTGTATAGTGACAGATACAACAGGTGATCCTGCCCTCCTGGACCTTAGTATAGGCTAGAGAATGAAGCAAATAATAAGCAAATATTGTTTCTAAAATTTAAATGTAAATGTATTAATACTAATAGGGTGGGGAGGTGCACAGAGAATCAACCATGATGGAAACGCCTTCTGCTCCCCAAGAGTCCTTGTCCTCCTGGAAATGCTGCACTGCGGGAAGCCCAGGGGAAACATCACCAACGGTAAGAAGAAACCCTGTGACAGAAAAGACTTCTTTAAACTCCTGTAATTCACACAGGGAACAAACAGCCATGCATGCAATAAGGTTGTTTTACTGACTGATGACTAGGCCTATGGTCAAGTTCTTTCCAGAAAAGAATTCCAATAATCTCATAACACAAAAGGGGAACAAGAGTACACCACTGAAGGCAAAGCTAACAGGGACTCCAAGGGACATTTCCTATCTGCCGCAGGGCTTACTTACGCGTGGATATCTGCTTTCAATGTGCTATTTTAAATTCTATGCGCATACAGCAGGCTGACCATTATAAATAAGTCCCATCCTGTTATTTTTTTGTTTTCATCTTGTAAGTTAAAGTTCTTGATTGTGTGTTGGTAATTATCAAAGCTAGAATGGAAGGACATAGACCATACTCTACTCTACTTTGCCAGAGTTTGACATTTTCCACAATGAAAAGTTTAATGAAGTTGTCACATCATAAATGCTAGCACACTTTTAAACTGTGAGTCATACAGAGCAAGGAAAAAAAAAAACCCAACTAGAATTCAAAGCAAGGAAATGGCTCAAAGGCAATCATTCATCTACCAAGCATTTGCTTAAGCTCTACTTTTGTGCTTTTGGAACCCAATCTAAGCAGTTTGGTCAGCTGAGTCACTCTGCTGTTTAAACGTCATCACAAACTGACCAGTCCCGTGGGCCAGCACCCATACAGGAAATTTGACTTTCTGTTTGCATCACCAGCATTTCATTCTCAGAAGAACAAATGTGTTGACTTGCTTCTGGACAAACAGCCCATCACGGTGATCTGCGGAGTTATTGTAAGAAAGGATGACATCTGACCCTTTTTTGGAGACAGGGTCTCATTACATAGCCCAGGCTGGCCTTAAACTCATGGATATCCTCCTGCTTCAGCCTCCTGAGTGCTGGATTATAGGCACATACCACCACATCCAGCGACATCTGACTTCTGATTGGGTGCAAATAGGCACCCACACAGAAATACGCACTTTTCCTGTTAAATGCACCCCAAATCACTGAAAGAAAACCTAGTAAAACAGGATGGTTTTCAGAAGGGTTATTTCAGGAGAACAGACTTCACAATAGAAAAGTGCGAAGAAGAAAAAGAGTGTGAAAGTCAGCGTGCTCTTGGGTCCGCCGGAAGCCTGGGTCCGTCAACAATGCTTCCTGGAGTGGCCGCCATTGCGAAGCCGCTTGGAAAAGAAGACGTCAAGTGTGCGCGAGCAGGAACATCTGGGAGGCTCCGTTTCCCGGCAAACTGACTTGTTTGCGAAGAAGGATCTGCAGGGAACCAGGGCAGGAAGCCGAGAAATGTTCTCGATGCTATCTTGGGAATATCAGCAAGATCTCAAGCAGCCACTTCCTTCCGGTGCACTTTTGAAAGAAAAAGGAAAAAAAATTCCTGCCTAAAGACTAACATAAACACAAAAGAAGCTAACACACTAATGATGATGTCTGATGTAATTTTAAAACCAAAGAACCACAAATATATGCCATGTTCCAGTTTACTTTGGGTACTTAGGATTCTCAGGACCCAGTCTGTCTGAGCTGGGTGTGGTGGCCCACGCCTGTAATCCCTGCACTTGGGGAGGCTGAGGCAGAAGAGTAGCAGATGGAGTTTCCACCTGGGAAAGTTAGTGAGGTGCTGTCTCAAATTTAAAAAAAAAATAAAATTAAAAGCTGGGGATATAGTTCAGTGGCAGAGTGGCCCTGAGTTTTATCCTCCGTACAACAAAATAAAATAAAATAAACAAATGAAAGAGGAGAGGAGAGGATTATCAATAGACACGGGATGTTTAAGCCAGTGTTAACATCTTTCCGTGTTATGTTAACAAACAAACACATGGCTTTACTACTTATCCTAAAAGTAGGTCATGACATAGAAATTTATGTAATATACCACAAACTCCAGCAAGGACATGACAACAAAACCCACAGGTAAAAACATTCACCGCTAGTGTAGATTAGGACAGAAGAACACACACACACTTAATTAGATAAGGCTGACCCTAACACAAGGCCACTGAGCAATGAAGAAATACAGACAAGACTTCAGTTACCCTTTCACAGAGCCTCGCTGACAGTGCCAGAAGCAAATCCCATCCTGTTAGACCTGCCACCTCTCCAAGGGGATCCAGCCACGCTGGGGAAGGAGGGAGCTTGTGTGTGGGGCCACATGTGCAGTGGCGTGTGCAACCACAGCCCATTGACTTGCTGTGAGATTTCATTTTAATGTTGTACTGAAAAATATTTTTAAAAAGGAAGCTGTGTCACTGACATACATTGACCATATTCCATTTTTATATGCAGCCTGCGACAAGAACTGTTCCCTGAGTGCAGCCCAGGTAGCCCGTGGGGGCTGGGTGGCTGAGCCCCTACCGAGGGACTGACCACATAGGCACATGGAAAATGGCGGTGGGGGCCAGGCTTCCTGTTTTCAGGAAAAGAGCCATAAATCTAGCAAAGAAAAAATTAGAATGCATCCTGATATCTGATTAGAATTCGATGGCCTAGGATCCAGATGAGTAACTCATGACCTTTAGAGCACCTGTGATGTACACATGCACACATGAACAGGGGCAGATATTCCCTAGCTATGTGTACCTCAAGACAGCTACCAGCCAGAACACCCCAAAAGCTGTGAGTGCACTTGGCTTCCAAATCCTGATTGGTTGATTGATTGATTGACTGATTTCTTTCTTTTTTTCCCAATGTGTTTTTGAGACAGGGTCTCAATATGCAGGTCCAGCTGGCCTTGAGCTCACTGTGTAGCCCAGGCTGGTCTCAAACTTGCAATGATCCTCCTGCCTCAGCCTCCAAGTGCTGGGGTTACAGGCATGTGCAACCACACCTGGCTCAAATCCTGGTTTCTAAATAGCCTTCCCCACTAACAAGCACCAGCAACTCTTGGAGAATTGACTGATTCTGGGGCAGGAAAGACTAAGATGAGCATGGTATGTCTCCTGCCCCCCAGAAATGTTCAAACAATGAGGAGAATCTGGCAAAAGAGAACAGAAGCCAGCTTGGGAAGCATCATAGAAAATGACTCCATATGAACATACTTAATACATTTATTGTGTGATGAGAAACTAGGTATTTACATAGGTTCAAAGTTATTCTCCACAAAGTGATTTGTGATTACAATAAAGAACTTTTAAATTGAAGAAGTCTGATACACACAACAACTTTTACCTGTATCAGTAAGGGAACGAATAGAAGTCAGAAGCCACCTGGTAAGATGCAATTAAATGAACAGAGGATGGGTTCAATGATACTCATGTCAAAGACACCAGACCTGAGCTTATCTAACTATGGAAAAACTGCAGCTAGACCAAGGGGAGGACAGTCTATGCAACAGTGGGCATTGCTGTGCAGAGTCTCAAGGTCATGAAAGTTGAGAAAGGACTACAGATCTGTCCCAAACCAACAGACATAACAATTAGAAGCAGTGGCTAACTCTGAACTGGATCCTTTTTGCCATAAAGAGCATTATTGGGGCACATGGTGAAAATTAAATGGAACCTGAGAATTCAATTGATGGTTCTAATGCTAATTTTCTCATTTTGATGGTTGTATTATGGCCAAGCAAGTGAATGACTTTTTAAAAATTAGTTAAATATTTAGAAATAATGGGACTTTCAGTGGGCACCTTACTAGCAAATTAATGAGGAACAAATGTTCTCTGTACTATATTTGCAAATTTTCTGTACATCTGAAATGTTTTTGCAATGCAAAAATATTAGATACTTCTAATTCTAATTCCTGTTACACACTGGGTATAATTATGCCATGCAAATTACTTGCTCTAATTTTTCAATTTCAAGACTACAAATGGAAATGACGAGAGTATCGGGAAGACGCAATTACATAAAGATACCACGGTCCTCACATTTGCTGGGCGATGCAAACCCATCCCTATATCGCTGAGTATTCAAAATGTTCCTCTTGGGTCCAGAGCTGTCTCAGGCCCGAGGGGGTCCCCAGGTTTACCTGGGATCTTTGCCCAGCCTGCCTGGTAGCCAGGGCCCCTCTGGTCCGTCCTTCCCTTTCCTGCCCTACTGGGCACACATCCACATCCTGAGAACAGGTCACAGCACTTCTCCTCTGTGCCTGGTGGCTCTGCAGATGATGTCCCCACACCCAGCCCCCTGCTCCCACGTGCTTCCTGCATACACCCAGCGCCCACTACCACCAGAAGCACCATCACCAATTTTGATATCATTTCTTCATTAAATGAGGACATGGGGGAACCAACAAGATGGTGGAACAGTAAGCAGCAGAGTAAACAGCCTCCCTGAGAGATACCGCCCAGATGCTGGAATATAAATGAGGACATGGATGGAAATCCATCTTTGCCATCAGTGTGCTTAAGCACGGGCTCTACACTTCAGAGGTCTGAGCCAGCGGAGTCCAGGGGCAAGGGCACCTTGGGCCAAGGTTACAACCTGCTGGCATCAGAGGGTCTGGGACACAACTCGAATTCACATCTGTTTGCACCAATGTCCTTTCCCTCCGTGATGAGTGCAGTTTGTGGAATTACTCCCCCTCCCCACCACAAACACAGAAACCAACTGAGAAAACACACGTTTTCTACCCCGAACAACACTACAGGTTTCTCCTCTCCGTGGGTTCCAACCAGCAAATGCGTGTGCGCCTGCAGGGTGTGAGGCGTGGTGCTGGGTGCATAGGTGTCACCGGCTGAAGCAGAGGAACGCTGGGTGTTCCCAAACTGGTCCTATCAAGTATCTCACCAGATTCAACAGGTGCCTGCTTAACAGGTGAAAAGTGAGTCAAATGGGTCACCAATTGCTCTGCGCCACAGAGCAAGTCACAGAGCAGCTGGGCACAAGCATGCTAGGCTCCCCTTTATCTCTCAGGGGTGTCAGGACATGTCCTGTATTTCAAATGAACTATCGCATTTAACACAGCATAATGGTGTGTCATAAGAGTGTCACCCTAAGTCCTGAATGTAAAGTTTAAAGGGAAAGAAAAAATTTTAACTCTGTGCAAGTAAATGATTAACTTCAATAACTTCTATTTCAGCCATTCAACCACACCCAGAAACTGCTCCTTGAGAAATATTAAAGTGGTTCTCAAAGATGGCCAGGTCCAGCAAGAAACTAAAAAGACCAGAGGCCTTGAAGCAAAACGATTCTCCCAGCCCCCTCTTTGAAGTGAGAGGTGCGAGACTCTGCCCCAGACGCAGGTCAGCGCAACAACAGAGCCCAACCCAGAGGGAAGGTTGTCAAGGCCCTGCGGTCTGCTGGGAGACAAGGACTCAAGACAAGGACTTGCCTGACTGCTTACCAGCCCAGCTATTTAAATACAGGACAACCAAACAATTGTGTATTTTTCATTAATTTTGTAAAATAATATATCAGGAAGAATAAAGACAACACTGTTACCAAATTTATTCAATACAAGAATCAACTGGTTGAAATGACACCTGCTCAAGCAATGCTCAGGACAGTAAGTGCATAAACAAACACGCTGCCTGCCTGCTGCTGGGGTAAACTGAGAGGTTACTGCTGTTTTTCCCCTCCCCTCCCCTCCCTTTCCCTCCCCTTGCTTCCCAGCAGGGCAGGGATGTACCCAGCCTGGGGCCTCCTGTGCTGGGCAGGGCTCCACCCCAGAGCCACCCCCGGCCGTGCCCAGCCTGGCCCTCCTCAATAGGACATCTGCAGGCCAGAAGCCATGATGCTATTGGGAAGAACCACGCCAAGCCTCCCTGGGGGGCCAGGGCCAGGTCGCTCACCCGCCTGCCCATCCGAGTCCACTGTGCTCTGGGCCCACATCCAGGCGCTGAGCTAGGCACACCACGCCTCACTGTCCCTGCTGCCGCTGTCGCCACCACCGTCAGCGCTGGGCTCCTCTGCACCAGCTCAGCAGGGCCCTTGGTGTAATCACTTTCTCCCTCCAGTGACAAGGACTGGTGCCTGGTCTCCCCACAGATGTCCTTGCTGCCCAAGGGTCCAAGTCGTGGTATGCGGGCACTTCAGGAAGCCGCAGAAGCCGGAAACCCTCGGTCCCCTCCGCTGGCTTTCCAGAAGTGGCTGGAGACCAGGCCGCACTTCCTGCCCACCGGCCAAGCCGTGTCCTGGGGCGGATGGCGGGAAGGAACGTGCTGGTCCCTGCAGCCCAGTCCTCGGGGGCATCTGCATCATGGGCCAGGCTAACTCCCCCGTGTCACCTGCAGACCGTGCTCCTTTATTCCAGTGTGGGTTTTCATCACTTTCCTCCCCAGTAGGAGGCACACCCACAGCTTAGAGGAGAGGCTCACGTGGGCTCACAGTTTATAGAGGCTTTGTCCACAGTCGGCTGGACTGTCTGGGCAGAGGACAGCTGCCCACCCCGTGGTGTCCCGGAAGCGGAGGGAGGTCAGGGAGGAGTAGGAAGGGAGACACATATGCCCGAGGGTCACAGCCCCAGGCACTGGCCTCTTGGGAGCTGATCCTACCTCCCCAGTGGATCAGCTCACAGCCCAGCAATCCAATCCAGAAGGGCCTCCCCAGAGAGGAGGCCCGGGGGAACACAGGTCAACACTACTTCTGCATCACTGCTCTACAAAGCCTGCAAACCCACAGCTTCCCTGTTTGTCCAGGGCTTCACTTCTGATGGGAAACTCATTCAGTAAATCTGCAAGCTGTCCTGCTGGGAATCTTTTATTCCAGGTGTCTTGGTCCAGTCAGACTGCTGGGACAGAAGCCCTTGGACGGGGCCCGATAAACAGCAGGTTTCCTCGATGTTCTGGGGAGCAGAAGTCCAAGGTCAAGGCGTGGCAGGTTCCACGCTGGGGAGAGCCCACTGCTCACTCAGGGAGGCCACTTTCCAGCAGAGTCTTCACAGGGCACAGAGCAGCAAACCCCCTACCCCGCCACCTCCTGCCTATGTGGTGCAGGGTTCTGAGGACACTAATCTTGCTTTCAAGGACCGAAGATTTAAACTTTTTGAATTTCTGTATGAAATTCATATATGTCACCTAGAAAAATTCACAGAACAAGGATTTGAAGAGAACACATTTCATTATGTTCCATGGTTCCGGGCAGTTGAGAATGACTCACTGGGCATCGAAGAGTTAACACTGCTGCGAGCCCAAGGGCACCCAGGGGGACTGTTTCAACATGGAATTGCAGGGGTGCTGTGAGCATTGGGACCACAGCTGACCTGGAGCTGGCATTTTGCAATAAGCGATGGAGAGATACAGCGCTGTGTGGTCTCCCACACCGCCTAGGCTGGAGAATACAGCAGACCCAGGCCAGCGACACGGTTTTTCACAGGATCCCTGTTTTGCTTCTTTTGCAGCACTGGAGATTAGACCCAGGACCCCCACACTGGGCTACACTGCCAGCCCTACCTTTTTTCTTCCCTTTCTCTCTTTCAAGGCAGGGTATCGCTGAATCACCTAGGCTGGGTTCAAACTTGTAATCCTCCTGCCTCAGCCTCTCAGAGGGCTGAGGTTATAGGTGGGTGCCATTGTGTAGGATGGCGAGTTAGTGAGCTCCAGCCCTGCAGAGGTGACTTAGCGACCTACAGAGACCCTGTCTCAAGAGGGGGTTGGGGGCTGGGGATGTAACTCTACATGAAGTCTCTGGGTTCAATACCTGTTACCACCAAAAAGGGAAAACAAAGGGGTGCAGCCTGGGGAGACCCCTATGAATTGATTAATGCTGTTCTGAAGGAGGGGGTTGCCCGCTGGAGTGGCTACTTCCCACACAGAGTTGGCAGAAAAGAGCACATCTTGTTAATGTCGCAGGAGACCGTGCCATGCTCTTGGCCCTCCCATGCTAGGAGCTGAAGAAACCACTTTTCTCTCCCAGACATCAGATATTTTGTCACAGCAATCACTTTCAGTGCTCACAGAAACAGGTAACAATCGGTAACCCTACCATGACCCATTTAAAACACAGCTGGGTTGGGGGTGCACCTTGAAAGTTCTTGCCCTAGCATAAGTTACTGTACAATTATGGCGCTGGTCTAACACGGTGGAAGGCCAAAGCAGGAACATTTACCCCCACAACCATTTCCTCTTTCTTGCAACTTTCTTTCCCGTTAGTGCTCAAAGAGAATTCCAATCAGTTCTTCACACGTCATCAATGCCCGCCCCATGCGCCACTTCCGATTAGAGGTCATATAACCCTCTGCCTCGCTGTATCCAGTGGGAGGAGAAGGCCAAACCCCTGGGGGTTATGGGCTCCTCTCCGAAACCTCAATAGATGCCCACTTTCTCTGCCCTTCTGCTTCTCTATTGCACTGGAAAACTCTAACATTTGGTGCTGAAACTGGGGGAATTGGCAGTACATTAGCTCCTGGGGGTTACCATGGTTTTGACCCTCCTTGCTGATGAGCTAGTCTTTCCTTCCTCCAGGACCTGCTTATTTGCTGTCGCCAGCCTGCATCCAACACCTCATTCATCACAGGTGAGGCACCTTTCCATCCAGGGTTATCTGTCCTGATTTCTCAGTCTGTAACAGCTTTCATGCTCCTTGGGAAACTGAGGCAAAGCTGTTCTCAGCCTTAAAAATTCATAAGCTTATGTCAGATAGCCCATCTGTTGTCGTCCCTGACAGGGAAGCGACTCTCATGTCCCTTGGGCAGGCAGCCCGAGGCAGAGCTGTTATCTTCTTGTTCTTGGGACCCCACCCTGTACTCTTGACGCTGAGAACAGGTGCTGGGACCTTCCTTATCACACTTTCAAAACAGGTGACGAGCTCTTTTGGTTTTGTTTTGTTTTGTTTTGTTTTTGTGGCACCAGGAATCAAACTCACACCCTCGCGCCTGCCAGAGAGGCGCTTAAGCCACTGAGCCAAACTCCCAGCCCTAGTTTTTTGAGGCAGGGTCGCACTATATAGTTCATGCCGGCCTTGCACTCATATTTTAGCCCAAGCCAGCCTCGAACTCACAACGCTCCGCCTATCTCACCCTCCCAAGTGCTGGGATTAAGACGACCTCTTTTGATAAGTGTGACTCAGGACAGCTCTCACATCCTTGGGCAGGGCTAAAGGCTCTCATGTCCTGAGGCAGAGTTGTTCTCTTGGCTCACTTCTAATTGGGTCGCTGTGCAGAACAGCATTTCCTATCCCCCGAAAAACACACCTCTGGGGTGCCTGGTTTGTAACCTTGTTGCTCTTGGCCTTAAGAAGGCTTTAAAAACAAAAAAACTGCTCTTTTACTGCCGGGTGGTTTGGCCGACCTACCAGCTTAACGGCAGCCCATGGCCTAAGCGGGGATGTTTGGCCCCTCTGTCCTTCAAAATTTAAATAACTTTTGTCATTGCAATGGCAAGTGGGTAGGAATCCCTTATGCCAGGCCTTTCTCACTGTGAGGACATGTTCTTCTCTCACTCAGTTGTTTACAGCAGCCCAGGTACTTCTGGTCCACTCTACTGTACTAGAATCTCTCCCTTCCTCCCCACCAGCCCCCTTAGACGATGTGCCTCCTGTCTTTACTGCCCCTCCCCCATGTCCCCAAGCCCAAACCCCTCGGCCTTCTCAACCAGAGGCTTCTGAGCCCCCAGCCTCATCCTCTTTCCTCCCCTCACCCCCAGTGGTCTCTAACTCTCCTTTACTTCCTCTCCCCAATCTCAGGCTCCTCAATTCCCTCAACCTGAGCCATCTGTCCCCTCGGACAGCCCCACTTCTTCCATCCCCTCTACTCCTGAGTTGCCATTTTCCCCACTGGCTCACCATATTTGTTCCTGCGCGTTTCAGCGACCTAGCAGACCACATGGTGTTCGACCACCATCCTGCAGTCCCATGCCACGTGGTCCTCAGTAGCCATCTTGCTGCAGCTCACGTGGAGGACAGCTGCCATCTTGCGGTCCTCCACCATGTGACAGTCCATCACCACCACCTTGTGACAGGTCACAGGGTAAATGGCCACCATCTTGTGGTCCCTCATCATGTGTCCAGCAGCAGCCATCCTGTTACAGGTTGCATGATGATCAGTCGCCATTTTATGCTCCCTGACCACATAACTGACAGCAGTCTTCTTGTTGTGGGTCTCATGGTAACCAGTCACAATCTAGTGTGTCCCTGTCACATGGTAACAAGAGGCCATTTTATGGTCCATCACACTGTAACTACCCACAGACGCCTGCTGGGTGATTGGCTGCTCAGTGGCCATCTACGCCTCCCACTCCACGGCCCTCTCAGCCTCAATCCGTCTTCCCCCTTTGGGAACAGGCTGGTCCCAAGGGACTAGTTCGTAGTCATGTTCCTTTTTCCCTCACCAACCTCTCTCAGATCAACCATAAATTAGGTACCTTTTCTGTTGACCCACAAAATTATATTAAAGAGTTTGAATTTATAACTAATTGTTACAATTTACATTTCAAGGAGATTTATGCAATTCTGAATACCACCCTCAGCTCAAAGAGTGGGCTCAGCTATGGCAAACAGCTCAAGAGGAAGCTGATCGTAGAAAGAGGAAGCTGAGAGTGACCCTGGGCCTGCTGCGGTGCCTGAACAGGACCCTAACTGGGGTTACCAAAAGGGAGAAGGTTCTTATAAAGTACATAAGCTGATTGAATGTATAATTGTGGGTCTTAATAAAATAGTTCACAAACATACTGACTATAACAAGTTTTTAGAACAAGTCCAAGAGGCTAATGAAAGCCCTGCTATATTCCTATCATGTCTTAGGAACACCCTAATTAAGTTTACTAATGTTAACTCAGACACTCATGAAGGGACAATTGTTATTAACTCTTATTTTATTTCTCAGTCTGCCCCTGACATTCGTGTGAAACTACAAAAGGCTGAACCTGGCCCTCAAATCCAACAGGGAGGCCTTCTTAATATGACTTTTCATGCTTTCAACAACAAAGATAAAACTCAAAAAGAGGAAAAAGAGGCACAAAAAAAGAAACTTGCTAGATATCAATCTGATCTTTTAACAGTGGTACTTGGGGCTCCTAAGACAGGTAAACCACAAGGCGGAGCTGCCCAAGCCCCTCCCCAACCATGCTTCAAGTGCAACAAAGTAAGACACTGTGCAAGAGAATGCCCCAACCCATGAGTTCCTTTGGGGCCCTGCCCCCTCTGCAATCTCAAGGGCCATTGGAAGAGTGACTGTCCTAGCCATCAGAGAGCAGGTAAGCCATCCTCTAATTCCTTGCCCTCACAAGAGATTTCATCACCACTGGATTCATCGCTGGCTAAAGCCCAAATAGTTTCCCCAAAGGCCAAATGTCTGGGTCTCTCTCACTCCTACCACTCATTCCATCACTACAGATCGCAAGGTGATTCTTCACAATCTCCAGGTGCCCACAGCCAAACAACAGGTTCTATCTTTCCTGGGTTTGGCTAACTTCTTTCGCCTCTGGATTCCTAACTTTGCAGCTGTAGCTCAACCCCTCTACAAAGCTTCCAGGGGCTCCTTATCAGAACCCCGAGACCCCACTACACCCATACACATCTCCTTTCAAAAGCTAAAGAAGGCTCCTCTTAAGGGCCCCAGCCCTTACCCTTTCTGAGCACCCAACCCTTCATTCTGTACGCTATCTCCCAGGGTCACAATGCAGCCCTACTGACACAAGAAGCTAAAAGGTTCACATTAGGACAATCTGTTACAGTACACTCACCTCATCATCTAAATGAGCTTATCTCACATAAGACTCTCCCTGCCCTGACGACCCCTTCTAGTCTTCAACAGGTACCCTAGTCCTCTCTCAGGACCCCTCTATCTCTACTGCAACTAGTAGTCCTCTCAACCCAGCAACTTTGCTTCCCACCTCAGAAGGACACCCTCACCATGACTGTATCGAGGTCTTACAGATGACTCCCACCCCTTTCCCTCACATTAGCAGCACACCTCCCTCTTTAGCCTTTGACACATGGTTCATAGATGGCAGTTCAACAAACAGGCAATCAGAAGAGAGCAGGATATGCAATAGTCAACCAGTCAAGAGTCATAGAGTCTAATCCACTGCCACCTGGGACATCCTCACAGAGGGCAGAACTTAATGCTCTTACACTAGCAAAGGATGAAATCATAAATATATACACTGATTCAAAGTACACATTTATCATTTTACACTCCCATGTTGCCATCTGGCAAGAAAGAGGTTTTATCAGCACTCAGGGAACCCCCATCATTAATGCACCTCTCATCCTTAAACTCCTAGAAGCAGCCCAACTCCCAAAGCAGGCAGCAGTTATTCATTGTAGGGGACACCACAATTCTACAGACCCCACTGCTCAGGGCAATGCCTTTGCTGATACACGAGCCAAGTCAGCTGCACAAAGACCATGCCCTTTTCATCTTCCTCCGTTAGTCCCAAACACTCTACCTCAGCCTAATTACTCACAGAAACAACTACAATTGCTTCATAGACCACACAAAACACTCAGGGGTGGTTTTTCCAAGGATCTAAACTTGTTCTCCCAGATCAGCGGGCCTTACACAGCCGTTTTCATGTGGGGTCACAGGTCCTACACAGGCTCTCAGCCCCAGTGGTTACACATCCTTTTATGAGGGCTGTCACCCTTCAGATTACTCACACCTGTCGTCTCTGTGTTAGATCCTCTCCTCAGGGACACATACCACCCCTTCCTTTCCTACTCACCAATTTCAGGGACACACTCCTGGTCAGGACTGGTAGGTAGATTTTACACACATACCCTGCCACAAAACCCTTAAATATCTTCTTACTTTTGTCTGTATTTTTTCAGGATGGATAGAAGCCTTTCCCACACCAGGGAAACTGCTGATGTAGTTAATAAAGTCCTATTACAAGAAATTATTCCTAGGTTTGGTCTACTTCAGAGTATCCAGTCAGATAATGGTCCAGTCTTTATTTCTCAAATCACTCAACAGGCATCCTCAAGCTTACACATCACCTGGCACCTACATACTCCATACCATCCACAATCCTCAGGAAAAGTAGAAAAGGTAAATGGCCTCATAAAAACACACCTCACAAAACTCATTTTAGAGCTACACCATCCTTGGCCTCAGCTTTTACCCCTAGCTTTAGCCAAGCTCAGAGCACTTCCCCGGGCTCCTACTTTTCTAAGCCCTTTTGAACTCATGTATGGCTGACCATTCTTACTCCACAATCTTCCTGCTTCCCAAACTCTCCCTCCTCTTGCTGACTCCATCCCAATTCTCTCCTTCCTCTGACACTTGTTACAACAACATGCCGATCTCTGTCTTCCCCAACCCTCTACTGGGACCAAACCAGATCCTCCCATAGCCACAGGAGACCTAATTTATCTTAAATCTTCTAAATCCACAGGACTGCAAGCAAAGTAGAGTGGCCCCCACCTGGTCTTCCTTGCAACTCCAACGCGGTGGTCAAGGTCGCTGGACTGCCATCCTGGTTCCACGTCATTCAGGCTAAGCGGTGCCCTCCTAATCCTAACTCCCCTGACTCTAAACATCCTGAGTGGTCATCACATCTCCTACCTCCCACCCATCTCCATCTCACCAAGGGCGCACAGCCACAACTGTCAGACTAAGGCACATTTTGTTATCCTATTTGGTTCAGGATCCCTTACATTCCATTATTTTTTTCACTGTAGGATTCTGGGCACTCTTTCCTAAACACTCCCACATTATTCATAAAATTGCTTTCATACTGTTCTCCCTAACAACTATCTTAGTTCTCTCCACCCTTGGCTGTTTAGTTAAACACGAGACCCCTCTGGGTCCGGGCTCTCATCCCCCTTATAGTGACACAGCCACAGCCCTTCCCACCCCAATCTATAATTTCCCAAACATAATTCAACTGTCAGGCCTTACTTTTTTTGTGTTTCTCATTCTCTCCAGCTCAACCCCTGGACCAAAGACAAATCTTACCTACACTTTTACCTTTACCCTTTCAGATGGAGGAATAATGGCCTCTTGTAACTTCACCCCCCCAACTCCACACTCATTTTTCAGATTCTTCCTCACCATGGTCCTGATGGAACAACACATTCGGATCAAGGGCACCTTTCCTTCTACCTCTCCTGGGTCCTTTAATTATGATAGTGACCTGCCTCCTCATAGCACCTTGTCTTTTTATTTCTCCAAACTAGGATGCGAGCATTCACCGATACACTCCTTGTCCTGGCTAAAACATCTGGTACCAGCTTCTACATGGGCATCAACCATCATCCCATCAACCCCCCCCAACCCCAACATGATGTCCCTGTCCAGCAGGAAGTAGTCAGAGGGATACAACGTCCTTTCCTAACAATACAAAGACAGGGATGAAAGGTTCTTGCACTAGTATAAGTTACTGTACAATTATGGCGATGGTCTAACATGGCGGAAGGGGAAAGCAGAAATGCTTACCCCGATAACCACTCCCTCCTTCTTCTCCTTTGGCCCTAATTGCAACTTTCTTTCCCATTTGTGCTCAAAGAAAATTCCAATCAGTTCCTTGCACGTCACCAGGACCCGCCCCATGTGCCACTCCTGTCAGAGATCATATAGCCCTCTGCCTCTCTGTATCCCGTGGGAGGAGAAGGCCAAACCCCCAGAGGTTATGGGCTCCTCTTCGCATCCTCAATAAATGGCCACTTTCTCAGTCCTTCGGTTCTCTACTGTGCTGGAAAACTAACACACCAGAGGAAAACTCCAGGCCAGGATTCATGTAAGTCAAGGTCAGATTTCCTCCAAAGCTATTGTCTGCCACAGAAACAGCAAAACAAAACAAGAGAACCCCAACACAGGCTCCTAGAGACACAACAACCGTGATGAGCACTGCGTTCCGTCCACGGGGTTCTGTGTGAGGCTGGACAGCACAGACCATCTGCCGGGCACCTGATGTTCTTCTAACAAATCCTCCCCAGGGAGGTGCAGCCTCTCCTCCTCCTCGAGGCCCTTCAGACCCCTTCACGCTGCTTCAGGTCAGAGCCTCACGTTCTTTCACAGCCAAGCCCGGGGGTACCCAGAGCCTGCCCCCAGAGAGCTAGAGGAGGTGCTGTTTGCACAGGAACTGAGCCCTGCTCCTCTAGTTCAAGTCGCTAAGAGTCTGTGCACAACATGCCCATGAGTCAGTCACCGTTTCCATCGTATTTGTTCCATAACCTGGTAGGAAACATTTAAATTCTTACGTGTTGGCAACCTTGCCCACAAAAACAGACACAACTATATACCTATACATACATATTCTTTGGGCAGCGGAGCTGGGGTGGAGCTGGGGGAGTATCAAAGATACTTCACCTCTGCCCTTTTTATTTTGAAATTTTGAAATGAGCTACATCACCTACCTTTTTTATTTTGACACACCGTCTTGCAAAATGGCCCAAACTGGGTTTGAACGTGGGATCTTCCTGCCTCAGCCTCTCCAAGTGTTGGGATTACAGGTGCATGCCACCACACCCCACTCCTATATATACATTTTTTTTTAAATTGTAACTAGCCTTTATTGAGTATTAAATATATACATACACTTATGTATACATTACTCAGTCTTTCATAACAGTATAAAATAAGCCCTTTTATTCTCCTGATTTTATAGATAAATAGTAATTGGGAATTAACTGAGCCACATCTGTGAGAGGGCAGAGGCAAGACTTGAATCCAGGCTCACCTACATACTGAGCCAGGTCTCTCAACCACCTCCATCCCACTTTTAAGAAACAAAGTTACACTCTTTAGAAGAGAAATTGCTCTCAGTTAGCATTATATTTGATTACTGCAAAAAATCTTGTTCTGTACCCTGATTCACATATTGAACATCAACAAAATTTGGTCAAAACCTCCTATGCACCCATCAGTGCTGACTTCCTCATCAGAGTAAATCTGCCCCTTCTTCCAAGCGGATGATGCTCTAAGGTCCACTGTCTCCAGGAGCCACGCTCACGGCAGGTGGTTATGGGAAGCACGCCGGGAAGAGGCCGGATCCCGCCCGGCACCACAGGGGCTGGAAGCAGGTTGTGCAGGCCCCGCTGAATGTATTACCACGAGATTCTCCTCCCTCTCTGTATGGGGCGCCAAAGTCTTAGGATTTCATATTGTTACAGGCATCTGCAACCACATACTTCCCAAGGATAAGCAACAGGAATTCATATTCTAAATAGTTCTCTATCACCCTGAGGAAACCAGGAGTCAGCATCCCAACCCCCTACAGGAAGAGTCACTGCTGTTAGGCATCCCTGCTTGCTACATGATTCGCTTCCCCATTTGTCCCTGATTTGATCAATTTTACATGAGCAATTAATCTTATTGGTTGACCACAGTTCTGTCCCACCTCATGCCCGTCTACCTTTCAAGTTCCCACATTTCCCCCATTTTGGACCTGTCTCACCTCATGGTTTTGCTGTATAAAAGTCCCTGGAAAAGACAGAGTTTTTGGCAACCCACTCAGGACCCCTTCTGTCTCTCAGACAGAAGCTTTCTTTCTCTCAATAAATATATTCTGCTTTTAACCTCCATTGTTTCTAAAATTCATCCTTTGATTTTAGAGAACATGAATGTGTACCGGACATCCAGTAGGTTGGGAGCTTCATTCCCCTGTATCTGTATCAGTGAACAAGGCAGGAAAGGGACAGAGGGCCCAGTTTGCTGTGTAGCAAAGAGGATATCTAAGCCCTGTGCTTGGCCCAAAATTTTTAAATTATCTTCAGCCTCTCACCCATGTTAGAAAATTTCAAAGATATTCACCGTGATATGACTAATTTCAGTGGTGATGATTAGTGGAGACTTTGTTATATAAAACAGACCTTTGAAAGTTATAGTTGATGTACTTTTTTTGGAGGGCAGGGTGTTGCAGTGAGCTATAACCTCAGCCTCCTTTTTAAAATTTTTTGAGACAGAGTCTCACTAAATTATCACATTGCCCAACCTGGGTTCAAACTTGTAATACGCCTGCCTCAGCCTCCCAGAGTCCTGGGTTTATAGGTGCGCACTACTACAACAGACTTAGGCAATGCGTTCTTAAATGAAAATGGCCTCAGACTTACAGAGATTCCCCCTCCTTCAGCCTTTTAAATGCTGGGATTATGAGTATGTACCACTATGCCCAATTTAAAGGAATCCTATTCTGTAAAAAATAAGCCTGGTCTACACTGTGAACTAGGGGAACCTGGAATATATAACAAGACCCTAACTCAAAAAGAAAAAAAAAAAAACCCAAACCAAAGAAATAAGAATTTGCTTTAACTGAGCACAGATTCTAAAGTAGCGCCATCAGTACAAGTAGTGTTACTGACCAACGAAATTCAATTGTTCCTTTTCCCGTCAGTAGCCCCCATGAAAAACAATAGTCTAATCAATCTGTATTCTGACGTAGTCTGCAGACTTCTTCATATCAGTGCAAGAGTCCTCACTGAAATCTCGCTGGATGGGAAGAAAACATTTCACAAACATTAAATGCACCATGACTATCCTCATCGGTGTTGTGCAAACACGATGAACACTGCCCACGGCTCTTTACAGCAGCCGCATTTGAAACCCTTCCCGATCCCCAGGGCAGCCCCCCCATCTCGCCCCAGCTTGGCAGGGTGGGTAAGGGATGGGGCGGCTCAGGGCTCCTCCCTGAGCACTGTGTCATCATCTCCTGGCTTTCACATTTTCAGCTGCCAGATTTGACCACCGAATTCGGCACTGTTCTTTTAAAGAGGGGATCTTGAAGACCAAAATATGGAAGGAATGACCCGTAAACTTTTCAAACAAAAATTTAATTTTTGCCTAATGATACCTACTTATTGAAAACCCTTTACGCACTTCAGAAGCTGTCCCCCAGAGCAGCTCTAGGTACAGTCCACATACAGGGAACCCCAGAAAAGGCTGGGGTGCACAGACAGACACGCCTGCTCTCTCGAGACCTGTGGACCTGCATTCATGTGCTGGGCAGGGCAGGGAGAGGACGACGGATGACGACAGTGACGCCCTGGACAGAGCCCGAGAGTGGCAACTGCCGCGGTGAGAAAGGGAACAAGGAAAGCAACACCACAGCTTCTAGTTCCCAGTAAGGTGGCTGGGGAAAGCCAGAAAGTACATTTAAAGCTCAGAGATGAACTCAATTTTTTAAAAATTAAAAGGTTTTTCAGACACACAAAGTTAAATATCACACGGTTTCTCCTATGTGAGAAAGCAAAGTATGAATAACTTAAAGAGCAAAATAAAAGACAGCAAGAAATAGGGAAGCAGACTGCCAACCGGAAGGCGAAGTGAATGACTGAGGTCCACTATGCATATGGAGCAACACTCCAAAATAAATGATTATGCAGACTAAACGCGTACTAATGAAAGTAAATAAAAATGAAAGGTCGCAAGAGCCCGAAATTTCAAATGATTCCAGGTTTTCCAATCCATAGAGAAGGGTTGTGCCAACTGACATATGCAGAGAGAGAAAATATTAAAAGAAAAAAATAAGGTGAAATTATTTTATTTTACTCTCGGGTAAGGGCATTTTCGGATAAAGGAAAATAGTGAGGCATAAACTTGTCCAAAATTCCATGCAAAAATTGATTTTCTTTTTGTGGAACCAGATATTGAAGCCAGGGACTTTGCACAGAGCCACAGCACCAGTCCTCCCCTCGCCTTTTATTTTGTTTTTATGTTGAGGCAGTGTCTTGCTAAATTATCCAGGCAGGGCCCCAACGTGCAATCCTCCTGCCTCAGCCTCCTAAAGTGCTGGGATTACAGGGGGACACCACCATGTCCAGCTAGCAAAGTCCATTTTCTGAATGAGCCACTATAGCATTTTGCAAACACAGATTGTCTTTGTAGCTCAAAACAAGGAGAATAAAAAAGCCCCTTTTCAGATGAAAAAGGATACATTGCAGCGAGCCTAAGAATTTCTGCCAGAAGTGGACAATCGACAAAGGTCTACAGGAATGAACACTCTGAAATCAGGGCTTTCCGTGCAGCACAGAAATTTCTAGAGACAGCTCCCGCAAGGAGAGCAGGAGGCAGAGGGACACCCACGGCACGCTGGCCAGGCTGTGCCATTCCCCGTGCCCACTGGGGAGCATGCGGGTGCCAGTCTGCATTTTCCACTCCTTTTTCCTGTCACCCCAGTGCCCGCTATGTGGCTAAAGCAAGTCTCTCCAATTAACAAAAACAGCTGGGTTGGTCCTCAGTGCCAACGCTTGGAACCGGGCATCCCTTTTCCATAAAAATGAGCCTGCACTGGGCGCCATGCAGCTCCAGAAACAGCGCCAGCCAGGGACGGTGTCCCCCGGCTTCCTACAGCCCCTCCTCCTCCCACTGTTCTGACTGGGGCCGAGTCCTCCCGCTTCTGTGAAGAGCTGCAGGGGGCGCTCATGAGCATCCTCCTCAGGCCCCGGGCCTGCAACGTGGGCTTCCACTCGGACAGCGTCCGGGGTAAGAACACGCTGACCCAACTTTTATTACACTGGGATGCTGACGCAGTTAGCAGCTACGCACTAATTCTCTTGGAAAAATTAATGAGGTCTGCCAAGGTACGCTAGAACGGTGATATATTATACTCCTGTCCACACATACTAGTATGGATGCACCCGTTGTAATTCTGTTTTTGAAAAGGGAGGAAGAAGAGGAATGCAAATTAACTTGTTTTTGCACGACAACTAAAACTGACAGGTTTGTTTTTTTTGTGTTTGTTTTATTTTGTCTTTTTGAGACAGGGTCTCACTATGAAGTTCAGGCTGGTCTTGAGCAGTCTGTAACCCAGGCTGGTCTCAAACTCGTAAAGAGCCTCCTGCCTCAGTCTCCTGAGTGCTGGGATTACAGGAATGCACTACTATACCTGGCCAGGATTCTTGAAAATGAACACTATTTGCATGACTTTGAAGTTCAGTGGGAAGCTGTTCCCCTGCTGACGCTGTAACTAGCCAGGTTCTCAGACAGCAGGAGCGCACTGGGGGATGAGAGAGCAGTTACTGGCAAAGATTGGGAAGGAAGCTAGGCGTCTCTGTCTGCAGGATCTTTTTCTTTTCTTTTCTTTTCTTTTTTTTTGTACCAGGGATCGAACTCACGGCCTTGCGCTTACCAGGTAGGCGCTTGAGCCACTGAGCTAAATCCCCAGCGTGTCTGCAGAATCTTGTCCTTGGAAATGTTGCTGGTTTTCCTTGGAAATATTCTTTTCTCCCCTCTCATTAACTACAGTAGACCAGGAAGTTGTCTTGTAGACGTCAGATGACATTACGGAAAAAATACCTGGGGAAATATTTTTTGCATTACTAAGTATCCGCCAGTACCCTTTATGTTCAGAGAAACCGGCAGTAAGACATTTGTGAAGCCCGTGGAGGCAGCTCAGAGGGAAAGGCGGACTGGCGGGCGAGACACCGCAGGGCGGGGGCGGCGGGTGGACAGCGCGGGTTTAAACCCTGGCGCCGCCATCCACAGCCGCGTGGACCTGAACCATTCATTTCGCCTGTCTGGTCTTCGAGTTCCTCTGCTACTCCGCGGATAGTAGTTCACCCCTGTGGTAATTAGGCAAGTTTGCACAGGAAAGCATCTGACTTACCAAAACGCTCGGAGAATGACAGCTGCTATTATTGGGATTATAATTAAGAGGCTGAGGAAGCAGCAGGAGACAGGAAAACAATATTCATACATAGTTTGGTGTTTAGAGGAACTGGTGTGGGGACTGTTAGTCAGTTTTCTCAGGTAATCTGGAACCATATTTAATAATTACATTTTTAGATGCATCTTTTCCAGTAAACATCACGCAAATACATTTTAAAATTAAGCCGATCTAATTTCATTATCACCGTTCTTAAAATATCATCAATGGCAAGAAATATCCTAATTTCAGAGATATGAAAAAGCATGACTGTAAATCCCAGCACTCAGGAGGCTGAGGCAGTAAGATCACTTCGAATTTGAAGTCAGCCTGGGCTACATAGCAAGTTCAAAGCCAACCTGAACTACACTGTAGCAAGATCCTGCCTCCAAAACAAACAAACAAACAAACAAACAAACAAATCACTGTTACAGATGAAAAAATGAGTCAAAGGGAGTGGTTGAGTCAGAAGATTAGGGCGTGGCAAAACTGACTGGGGAAGTAGGTAGGACCTGTTCACTGTAAGACCCCAGGAGACATGCACAGAAGACTTCTCACCAGAACTCAGGCACGACTTTATAGGATGGCCCAGTCCTGACCTCAGCCTGAGGACTGGGGGATTTGAAAGGACAGCCACACTGAGTTGTTGCCACTGTGTTCTCTTGCATGGTGGCTACCTTCACGCTGTAGACTGTGCTTCTTTCCTACTTTTACTTGGTCCAAAAACTCACTCTGTAGAGCCTGTTTCTTCTCCTACTTTTAATAAAACTTTGCTACCATTTGCACTTGTCTTGATCAATTCTTTGCTCAGGGAAGAAAGAACCTAGAGCACCAGGCAAGGTAGCACATGCCTGTAATCCTCACACTCAGGAGGCTGAGGCAGGAGGATCACCATGAGCTCAAGGCCAACCTGGGCTACATAGTGAGACTTGCCTCAAAAAAAAAAAAAAAAAGAACAGGAAAGGACAGAGAAACCACCTCCATCACTCCAAAACGGTTGGCTCCGCCAGCCAGAAGCAGCAAATAAGGCCAACTGGGAACACTTTTTGTTTGTTTCTCTGTTTTTCTTCCTTTTCTGTGTTCAACATTTGGGATCTAGAGGCGGGGCAGAGGAGAAAAGCTACAATTACAGCTGTTGCTGGTCTCTGCCTCTTTCTTGTTCTCCTTTGGGGTCACTGCACTGCTATGAAGTGAGTGGCCGGACAGCCTGTTACTGACCCAGCTGGAGAGCCCTGGGTGCCATCTGGACTTCTGTGTGCTTTTTGACCT